>JANIMW010008567.1:0-108898 GCA_024582635.1 Todiramphus saurophagus
GGTGCTAATGCATTTTTTTTTTGTCTTGCCTGCTGGGTATGCTGGCTTTTTTTTTTTTTAATGGCTGTCTTGGCGAAAAAAAAAAAAAAGAATGCCCTGTGTATTTTCTGCCTGCCACTGATGCTCTGGCAGGCGAGGGCCGGGCGGCGTGCGGAGCGACGTGCGGAGCAGCGTGCCGTGGCCACGGGCTCACGCGTGTGCCCGGCTGCGCAGCCGCCTCCTGCCATGCTGGGAATCACGAAGTCATTGGGAATAGGAAAACTTCAGACAATGGGCTGCAGTAACTCTCCTGCCTCCTTCCACTTAATTTTTGTGCTAATTTATTGCTCCTCTATATTCCTACTTCTGTCACCTAAATGCAAATGCACTGACAGGAGGCTTTATGGATAACACTTAAAAAATAATGGTGCAGTAATGAATGGTGGATTGCAGTGGAGATCTCGCTGAAGTGCTTGCAACGGCTGCGCTCATTTCAAATGAATTAATTGCAGTTAATACTATTGTATTTAAAAAGCTGTCAGAAGCCATAACGATGATTAGGGTGTGAGTGTAAAATGTTATTTCACAGCAGCATCAACGTGTTTTAAAATAGCAATATGTGGTGTTAAAGCGTGTCTGACCTGATGGCCAGCAGCATCCGCTTTTGTGCCGAGCCAGTCTGGGGGAGATGAGTCAAAAGGGTCTAATTGAGAAAGAGAGCGGCCGTAAACCCATTCATTTTTTTCCCCTGATCGGAAGCGAACAGGTTCTGTAGTTAAGAGCAGTGGCAGGATGAAGGAGGGGCTTTATCTGGCAGGACTTTGGATCCTATTGATCTGTGGTGCTGGGCTTGCACACGCTGCCGCCAGCTCTCATCTGTCACCGGCGGGTGGTTCCCGCGCGGATGCGGGGACGGTGGAAACGGGCTGCCTGGAGCGGTGAAAGGAGCATTTCTTTAGTATTTATTTCCAGTCCTTGAGAACAAGTTGATGCTACGGCAAATTTATTTATTATCTGTTGTTAATCTAAAGCAAAAACGTCCCAATGCCTTTTGCTTGAGTGCTTGGTGGTGATGCCTTGAGCATCTGCAGCAGTTCCCTGAATTTCTACTTTGGGAACACCTCTCTGTGGAGAGGGAAAACCTGGGCGGTTGGTACCTGGCCAGGCCAAGTCTTCATGGGATGAACTGACTGAATTCACAAAGTCTCCAGCACTGCTGGGCTTCTGGGGGGAGTTGCTGAGGTTTCTTGCAGGCTGTTCCCACCGCTGCGCCAGAGGCTGAGCTGCTCTTCGGCTCCTGGGAACAAGACAGAAAACTGCCTGTCTTGGAAGAGGCTGGGAGCTGCTCCAAGGTGCTGAAAAGCGAACAGCGCTTGGTGAGTCACCCTGCAAAGTGGGTGAAAGCGGGACGTGGGCTCTGATCTCTGCGCTTCCCACTGCCCCCGCCCCAGCGAGGCAGCCTGGCCCAGTTTGAGCACCTCAGGAACCTGGGGAGAAGCTCCTTACGCGTCAGGAGATCTGCAGTGACGCTGCGGAGGAGATGCTGCTGCTACATCGGCTGCCTTTTTAGTAAGCAGTTGACGGCAGCAGCAGCCGCGTGAACCTCCCGAGTGTCCCCTCCTGTCTCTGTGCCCCCGGCCCCCTGCTAGCCTCTGCTCTGCTGGCGTTGGCCCCTGGCCACAAGACCGGCCGTTGGGCCAGTTGCATCTTCATTCTGTCTGCCCCCACTTCGAATCCCTCCCCAGGCATGTATTGGTGGGGGATCAGGGGTCCTTGAAGTTGTGCAGTTTGGGCAGTAAAAGTCAAAAACCCGTTTTTGTTTAAGGGGAGGCAAGGGTGAATGGAACGTCTGGTGCTTCCGCTTGAGGAGCTGTCGAAGGCTCGACCAAGGACACGGTAGCACTTGGGCAAAAGACCTCTGCCCTGGTGCAGCTTTGTGAAACCTGGAGAGGCAGAGGAGCAGGGGGCCAGAGGGAGCTGCCACCATCCTGTCCTGTGCTCCTGCCACGGCATCGGAGAGGCTCCCACGTCTTTGCACCTGGCTTAGAGAAACAGGCATGGAACTTTTTTCAGTTTAACCACTTGTATTTCTATTTTAGTTCTTCGTGTCTAGCTTTGAAGAGCACTTACACCTGCAGTTTGTCTCCTGATAGTGGAAAGTGCAGAATATAATCTAACAGATTAAGACAGCTGCATTTTGTTCATCTCGAGCATGAGTTCTGCGTGGCGATTTGTAGATAGGGTTTCCATCTGACATAAAGGCAGGGACTAATTCTGGCATGCGGGGAGCTGATAAGATTTCAGACCAGATCTCTTGTCTTCAAAATAAAAAAAGAACCCTCCCTTGCTGTGTTCCAGACTTCAGCAATCAGTTTCCAGCTTCTTTAATTAGATCTGTGCTTTAGCTGATTTAGCTGCATGTCTCAATACACGAATGGTTTATGAAGGGGGGGAAGTATGTGTTAACATCCAGCGAGCGAGACGCTGTGCCTAAGTCACCACGCTGTTGGTATTAGATATGCCTCAATGCTCAGCCTTCCCTTTAACGAGGAATTTGACTTCTTTTCTTTTAAAAAGGAACGACAGAGCTTTGCAGTTGTATTGTTAAAAGCTTTTTTTATCGATGTAGATTTGTATGTATGTTTACATTTGTATGTAAATGTAATTATTTACTGAAGATTAGCCGTTAATTGAGGCCCTATCTTTTCATTTTGTGCATTACTAGTCATTTGCAAATTCATTCTGGTGTCGGTCAAAAAATAGGGTTACCATTATATTTAATGCATGAAGCATTCCCCACTCCCCGTTTTCTTGGACAGCCCTTCTGCTGCAAATTTTACCTGATTTGTTTTGAAAGCAGCAGAGAGTTCATCACAGGCTCTCTTGGTCTTAATCTATCCCTCTGTGGTAGTTTAGCAGCCACTTCCTGAGGAAGAAATCTGGGCACTGGAACCTATTGAAACCATAGATAACGCTCCGTTAAATCCATTTACGGGTACCGGAGGTGTTTGGAATTACAGGAGTGTGTTGAGCTCTGACCGTGCGTGTGGCCTGGACTCGTGGGGTCGGATCGCTGTTGTCTGGAGGAGGTTCCTGGTGATGCCAGAGCCCAGCTGAGCTTCCCCGGTGGCAGCACACCTTCAGAGAGCGTCACTGTCGCTTCCCTTCTGCGCCAGAAGGACACACAGCTCCTGGACTTGGTCCATGCGGTGCTCCAGGAACGATCAGAACAGTTCTGCTTCCTCCATTCTCCCTTCTCTATAGTTGGAATAGAATTTAGGGCCTGAGGGTATCCTGGCTCCCTCTTGTAATTGCATCATTCCCACTATTAACTAAAGGGAGCAGATTCTTTTTGTTAATAAAAGCTTCCTCACATGCATTCTTCGGCGTTGTTTTAGTTTGCAGCTACTCGAATTGGCGTGCGTCCAGACACCGAGTCCTTCTGTCTCCTTCATGTCCCCAAACTCTCCTACGGGTAATTTGCATTTCAGCTCTGCTCAGGTGCACTTTGCTCAGTCAAAGGGAGGGAAGGTCCACGTGGTAGCATGCGCGGGTTTGCATACGTTGCTTGTACTAACTGTAATGTGGATGCTTCGCTTCCTTCAGGCAGCCAGACCAGGATATTTTTGTTGTACAATCCTGTTCGTTTAAGGTGAGAGGTAAATCAGAGCTTGCTCTGCTTGATTTACAGCTGGAATCTTGGTTTGAGGTTTGGTGGTAAAGATCTGAGATGCTTGAAGGACGTGATGAAAAAATGGTGAGCTGAAGGGTATTACTTTTAGAGCTGGTGCAAAAACTTAGGAAAATAAATGTTGTGGTTTGTTGGCTGTAAATAATACAGGAGGGGAAGAAACACACCAGGGCACTGTGGAGCGGCAGCAGGACGTGTCAGTTGATGTTTCAGCCTCTAGCAAGCACCAGGACATCTCCAGACCTCTGCTGCAGGACGGTGGAGCCGCACGAGGCTCCTGGGTGCTGCTCTCCAACGCAGAGCTCTGAACAATCCCAGAGCGGCTCCGGGTGCTGCCCACAGCGGCCTTCCCGAGCATCCCAACGGCTTTGCCGTGGCTGTCCCCTGACTTCGGTAACAGCAAACACGCTCTTTCTGTTTTGAAATGCTCTGAATCTGTGCTGTTAGGAAACGGACTTAAAAATAAAGCGGGACCGCAAAGAGCCGTTGGATTAAGGTTTGAGTGCGCAGCGAGTGCTGCAGGTGGTGACGATGCGGAGCAGGGCGTTGCGTCCTCCTGGACGCTCCTTTCCCCGAGAGCTCCGGGGCGGGTCCTTTGTCAGGATGCTCGTTTTGAGTATCGCTGCTGGTGTTACTTGCAGCGCTGGTGAGTGAAAAGCTCCAGCCAAGTGCTTCCGGGAGGCCGAGCTCTGCCTGCTCCCGAGGCAAGCAGCGAGTTTCTCGCCCGCAGGTCTTGGTGCGTGTGAAAGTGGCGAGTCGAAGGCGAGGCTCCCCGCAGCTAGTGCCCGCTCGAACCACCGCTCTGATGCAGCCAAACGCCAGCGACTTGCGTTAGGAGGGTGCTTGTGATGAGGTGAAGGTCTGCTTGATAACTGCACTGAGCTTTCCAGCTCATTTTAGGGTTTTGGTTTTGCATCTGCGTCTCGCTTGCCGTGGGCATGAGGGCTGGCTCTCGGCAGGGCCCGCCCGCCTCGGGAGAGCGGGGACGCGCAGCGCCGGGGACCCAGCCATCCGAGCTGTTGCGGTAGGCTCAACAAACAAACTGGATGCAGCGCTGGCTGGATTTAAACACGGGATCCTCACAGCATTGAAAAGCTTTCCGTGTGCTCTGACTCATGAAGCCGACTTTAAAGAAAATGGGCATTTTAAAAAATCCGATTTTCCTTCTATTTTCGTTCTCCTTTGATGAAAACACTTGAAACACCTTTTTAACTCTACCTTGTAAATGCTTTTTTATAGTCATGAAATATACCCTTGTGTGGTGTTCAGGTCTGTTTAATTTTTAAAAGCTCTCCTTACTGCTTCTGCATAAGGAGAAATTTTTAGATGATGGGAAGAAGCAAATGTGACATTCTGTTCTGTATTAAAAGTTAATTTAGGGCAGAACTGCAGACCAAGGAAAGGGTCTTGTCTTTTCCTGTGCCTCCTTGTAATGTAATTGACCCCTAATACCTCTGCAGGCGCTGGTGCCCCGGTAGTGGAGCGACCTGCCCCTGGCTCACCTGGAGTCAAACTTGCTCTATTCAAGGGTATTAAAGCAGGTCCATTAAAGCGTGTTCTTGTCTGAAGCGAAGCTTGTGCTACCAGAGGTGGGCAGCGGGTGAGCTCCCAAAGGTCCCTTGGGAGGGCAGAGCAGCAGAGGTGTCTGCAGGCTGCTTGGCAGGGGTCTAGAGGGGTGAGGTCGGCACCAGCCCAGAACCAGAGTCTCAAAGCCTGTCCCTGGTTAGTCTTGGTGCAGGTGCTACCTGACCACGAGGACTGGAAGAACCTCTCTAGGCCACTGGGCTTGAATGCAGACCACGTTCTTTGTTACTGGAAGCTGTAAACAAGCTGCTGTGCCCGGACTGTGCCAGTCCCCCTTGGCCACATGGGATGAGGTGTGATTCAAATGGCGTAACTTGTGCCAGTGCCAGGTCTTAGCCCTGGGTTGGTTTGTGTCCTAGTCTCTGCCAGGAATACTTTGGTCTCGTGCTGACTTTGGGCACAACAGACTATTAAAAATGACAAATTGATTCAGATTGTGGTCATGGAAACAAGGTTTTCCCTCGGACAGCTCTTGTCACTGCTGAGATTGAGAAAAGACTTTGATGCCATGAAGCTGGAGAGAAGAATAGGTTTGTATAAACACATAGGTAGGAGAGATTCAGGATAGTCTCAGCCTCGTGGAAGACAAAATACAACATTGCTATAGTCTTCATGGCTCCCTTTTTCTCCCAGTAGCATTAACTGGAACCTCTCTCCAGAGCCCTGGGCTAAAGGAGTCGGAGGCATCCCGCATCCCTCCGAGTGGGATGGGGGCTCTGGAGAGGCCGGTTTGGCCGTGCCCCTCGGCACTAAATTACCTGTGTGGCCTTAATCAGAGGTAGCAAGGGGAGGGTTGGTGCTGAGACTTAATTATGCAACTGTAATTTTCTATAACATGCATCTTAAAACCTGTTCATGCCTTATATTGGCTTGAAAGAGTTATCCCAGCCTCTCCAGTTGTAGAACACACACCTCAGAAAATTGCCAAAATCTATTTTTCTTGCGGCAGTGCTAGGCAGCCGCACAGGTTGCTAATAAATACTTCATAACCTTCTGTGAAGGATTATTGAAATAATTTAAATACCTAAAGGACTGGCTGTCCTTGGCCCAGGCCAAGCCCAGAAGCAGGCTTTGGCTCCTGCCTGTGACCTCTCTTGGGGTGTCAGCAGAATGCCCCAAATTGTAGACCCTACATAAAATCTGACTTGTTCTTACTGGCTTTGAATTTCTGCTTCTGTTAAATCCAGTTTAATGTCTTTTTAACACTAGTAGGTAAGATATGTACTCTACAACATTTACAGTGGAGGATTTAAAAATATCTAGCATGCATTAATTTAGCATGAACTCCCGTCAAGGCTGAGGAAACGCTTTTGCTATTTGAGCCGTCGGAAGGGTGGGAGGAGAACCCGTGTTCCCACCTGCCTCAGTTCGTACCTTGTGCTTTATGCCCCCACTGATGTAGCAGAGAGAAAGTTGGAAGGGGAGAGGCGAGGGGCTGACACAGCCATCATCATAGCTGAGAAAGTGGGCAAGCATACCATTAATTTATTACAATTTATCTTCTTCTCCATGGTGAACCTCCTCCAGTTAAATACCCTTGGATCGGCAAGGTTGGGTCGTTGCGGGATTGCAGCGCAGAGCCCGAGAGGAGCTCGCGTCCCGTGGGTTGGGTCAGGCTCCCGAGCCAGGGCAGGTCTGACAGCCTGGCTCCTCACAGCCCCACGTCCTGTGCTTGGGGGGGTTGCAGGTTCTTAGGGCTCTTCATTCAGCTGATTGGACATTATGGAAGTTCTGTTTCCCAAACTGCACCGTGGGTTAAAGAGAGACTGACGGCTTGATCTTTATTTGCGTGTGCAATATTTATGTATGTAAATTGCTAGTGTGTTTGCCTTTATCTCTAGCTATAAATACAAGAGATGTATACAAATATAATGAGGAGGCACAGGAAGCTCATTTTGTTTAAGCAAAACGCAGCGCATTAAGCCGTCATGCCCTGACACTTGTTTTACAGGGGAAGACAAAAAGGGAAGCATCCAGCTTTTGTTGGGAGACGTGAAAGTTGCCGCTTCTTCACGTTCTGGGTGTTACAGCTTTAGCACGCTCGAATCGTTGGGGCCATTATTTATTATTATTATTATTATTAAATGTTTTTTTTCTTTCGATGAAGACCGAACGAAGACAAAGACTAAAAATAAAAAATACAATTTTTTGATAGAGCTGTGGAAACATGGTTAGTTGGAACCCAGCAGGTGGCTAAGGGACTCAATCGGCAGAAAGCAGCAGTGCTTTCAGTGCAATCAAAGTTAAGTGCAGAAATTTAATTAAATGGTAGCAAGGCTGGCAGAAACTTTGTAAAGCAGCAGTGCATTGTCAAATTCAACAATTATTTCAAGGAACACAATCCACAGATGGCGTCTAATTGATAAATTAAGGTTCTGGTGCCTGATTCCGCTTACATTTGAAGGTTCGCTTTTCTTAAACAAAACCTTAACATTTTAAGACCTCACGGCTGTTCTGAAAACATAAGGAGCTGCCCTGGGGTTTGGGGATTGAGAAACGCACCCTGGTTGTGTTCGGTGGAGAAGGTGTTTGTTTCATGTTTTCCTGGCCCGTCTCTGCTTCCAGAAAAGCTGTGGCGTGTTGTCGGTAAGGCACTTAACTGGAATCTCGGGTATTCGGAGCTCGGCTCCTGTGGACCTCCCCTGTGTGCAGGGGCAGGTAGTCAAATAAGCTCTGGCAGCTTTTAAAAGCTTTTCAGCGTGCTTGTCTATACCTTAAAGCTGTCTGCCTGCTTTTGAACCTCATTACCGGCAAATGCAACTCCTTCAGAGCTTGATGGTCTGCTTTGTAAGTCCTTTTTAGCACCGGGCTGGGCAGCCTAGGGGACCAAGCCTGGAAGGACAGTGACTAGAATTTCACTGCTGCACTCACTTTCAAGCATTGCATGTCTTTTTATATACATGTGTATATATATTTATGGGTTTTTAGCAGGTTCTGGTGTGCTTTTCTGTTTGCCCCCTTGCTTGGTTGTTGCTGAGAGCTCCCTGCTGCGTTGTGTTGGTGCGAGGGAACCCAGAGCACATCTCCGAGGGTCCTGCAGCAGAGCCAGGAGAAGCTGCCTGTGGCATTCCGGCTGCCCGTAGAGTTTAGCAAAGCAGCCAAACAAGCCCTGTTTCCCCCCTTTTTAAACCGAAGCTATAGCAGGGCTGTTTTGTCTCTGCGTGGTTTTGATTTCCATGTGTAAATACAGTTCCCTTTCCGAGGGTTAGCACAACACTTCAGAGAAGGGGGCAGAGGAGGTTGAATCCAGCTCTTCAAATACACTTTGCATGTTGTTGTCCTTTATTGCTGGAGAGGGTCTTTTCCCTCAGCTAGTGGCACTTTCCCTCTCAAAGTGTTTTGAACAAGGATGGGAGTTGCGAAAGTGCATCAGCCTCCGCAATGGATGCAGCGTGGGTGCGCGTACGCACCGGGAGGGACAATAACCGTTTGTGCCTCGCTGAAAAAGAAAGACAATTTATGACCTTCCAGTTTCCTACTTTGTTTAGGCAACACTAGAAGATGGATGCAAGAGGGAAATGACTGTTTCATTGTATACGTCGTAAACCGAGGGCACAGAGTCCCTAATTGCTCTTCTGAATGCATTGTGTGTCTTTTCTGGCATTGCCCTTGTGGTAGTAAGCTCTCCATTAGCCCGATTCTGCGCGCTAGAGCTGAATCCGTCCTGAGTGGCGGAGCTGAATCAGTGCTTGTTATTTTTGGCTACTAGCAGTATAGGCAACTGCTCCCTTCCCCCTTTCTCCCCTCCTCTACCTAAATATATCCAACCAGTCAATCAGCACTGGCAGGCATCAATGCTATGGCTGTCAGTTTGAGTTAGCTGTGGATGGCCTAAACTCCTGGCTTGGTTTTTTGGGTTTGAAAATGTATCCAAATAGTGGCATTGTCATTTGACTTGCAAATAAGTACAGTCTGGTAATGGGGCCCTTGTATAGAAAGAATGATGCAGCACTTTAGACAAATCTTATGTCTCCTTCCCATGAAGCAGATTAGAAGCAAAACAATGCGTGCTGATGTTTATGGCTGCACGCTTAGTGAGCAGAGGCAGTTTTGAATTTTCATTAATGGTGGATTTTGTTAGTTTTTAATGGAACAAAGGAAAAACACTGGAAATCAAAGAAATGCTAATGCCTTCCTGGGAAACTCAGAAAACGTTTGGTTTAGAGGCAGATCTGTGCCGGTCATCGCTTTCTCGCTTATTTTTTTTCCCCTCCTTTTGTTGCCTGGTTGGTTGTTTAAGAGCAACACTTTAAGTGAACGCATTATCTTTGTGGCTGCTCCTTCCCAACTGAAGGAACTGGCCTTGCTGGTGACGGCACAGCTATTTCCACAGCAACCAGGCAGGATGTCACAAATTCAGAAGTGTGATTTTACATGCAGAACAGCAGCAGGAGCAGATGGGTTTTGGAAACAAGATCCCCACCCCCTCCCTTTGCCTTCTTACACTTCTTTGGAAAGAAATAAAAGAGGTTTTCACAACAGCTCTCTTCGCAAACCTTCCAGCGTGCGGCAGAACGCTGTGAATTGTTTCTGCTGCGCGGCTGAGAGGCAGCAGAGGCTGGGGTGCGGCGCGGGCACCGCGTTGGTGGCAGCGCCGCTCTGACGGTGTCGGGGGGCACGGAGAGGGATGCTGGGCCTGTCTGGAACTTGGGGACTGCTGTGGAGAAAATGAGCTCCTTTGAGAATCCGGGCTCAGACTCTGGCTGGAAGTTGTCTCGGTAACTTTGGCAGTGGCCTAATTCTATTAATCCTGAGCTTAACAAGCTGAAGAAGCAAAGCAGGCCTCACCGTAGGTATTTAGACACATTTGGTAGCCATCTTGCGTAGAAGTTTATTGTAACACCCACCCACTGTGTGGGCAAAAGCCTCGGGAGCATATGCTCAGTCTGTTCTCTCAAGAAGAGATAATATTGGAAACAGACGCAGAAAGGGGTTTGCACTTAATAAAATTTGAAGTCGGGCTCTCTGGTCTGACAGACAAGGAGTTGGTTCAGCAGCCCAGTGGAAGGCCCTCCGGGCAGCTTGCGGAAGTCACCGTGGGATGGACACACAGCAAATAAAGCTGGGGTGTGCAGGAGAAAACCAAACAAGCTGTTTCTTTGTGCTCCCTGTTGAAACCTGCCCAGTCCAGGAGGAGTGGAGCTAGATGTCCACTGCTTGCTTATCACCAGGTTGTACAAGTCGGGTGGTGAGGAGCTGTAAGAACGTGGTGGGACATCCGCTGCTGAAAGCCTCCCAGACCGTCAGGGGAGAGTGGCCTGTGCGGTGCAGGAGGTTTGGTATTTCCAGGGAGGGATTGGCCCTGCTTGCCCGTGGGCTAGTGCTGTGCAGGGGCTCCGGCGAGGGCAGCGGAGATGTGCAGCCCGTGGGGTGCTACCAGGTTTCCCTGGTTAGCTGAAGCCTTGGGCGGTGGGAAGCCGTGACTGGAGCTGCAGAGCTCCCGTGGCTCCTGCTGCTGCCTCCCTGGTGGGACACACGCTGATGTTCTGCCTCGTTTTGTGCAGGAAGATTGTTTCAGAGGTCACAGAAGAGGTGAGACCGGTTATAGTGATGTCGAACCCACAAGTATTTGTGTGGCTTGGTCTGAGATGCCTGAAGTGGTCCAGTCTCTCCTGAAGCTCCCAGTCTCTCCAAGTAGTCTTACAATTTAACAAGTTTTCCTTCGTATCTAAGTAGCATCTGCTGTACTGCAGGTTCAGCTCATGTTTTTCCATCCTCTCAAACCCTGTGGATTTGGTGAATGGTTTGCAGTTGTTTTCTTTGTAACCATTTTCATATGGACTGGAAGACAGCTGACTTTGTCAGGGTTAAGGTTTTCTCCTTGTCGGTGACCACTGCTGAGCCATGGGTAACAGATAGCATGTTGCCATCGTCACTCGGCGCTCAGGGTGTTCCTTCCCGAGTTGCATGACAGTGCCGATGCCTCAGAGAGGCAGCTGCCTGGTGATGGAACAAAGGCTGAGCACCGAGGGTACAGCATCCATCCCATCGCTGCCCTGCCAGCGCCGGCCCTTTGTCGTGGTGTCACCGTGCCACCCTGACCTTGCCTTTACTCCTCCTGTCGAAGTAACCTTGTCACTTCCTTACAAGCCTGATCGATCTCGTGGTACTGTAACAGAAGTCAGCGGGTTTCATCAGGTGAGCCAGAGCCTTGCAAATGCCAAAGGGATGTGTCTCTGTGGACTTGCCGTTGAGGAGAAGCCAGGTGGACCCTCAGTCCTGAGCTGATTCTTGTTCTGCAAAGCCTTGAGCAGACTCTCCTGTCTGACTTGCTAGAAAACGCTTTGTGGTTGTGTTATGGCTGCTCGGATGCTGACAGAAGGAGCAAACAAGGCTTGGAGAGTCCTGCAGCCTGGCTGACGTGGGCCACAGGGCCTTGGAGGCTCCTTGTTGTGCTGGGAATTGTAGACTCTGGTCTAGTGGGTCGAGGCACCCTGAGATTGTGCTCGAGTTTAAAGTTGCAAAGGAGTTAGGTGTCAAACTTGCACTGCCTTGAATTTCACCAGGAGCTGGGTGTCTATTTTTGTCCTGTAGCAGTAGGGTTGCAGACCAAGATCCCCTTGTATTTTTACTTTGTTACTCCGCTTTGAAAACACCAGCTGTGAGCCTCTGTATTGTTTTTGGTGTGGATCACATGAAATTTTACTTAACTTTAGTGAAAGGAAGCAAAGTTCTGGTAGTTGATTTAATATACAAATGCCCCTCTGCTTTCTTTAGTTTATGTGCTGGAAAGATTGTGTTAGAAGTTTTCTATTACAAGGGAGGTTTAAATGTGGGGTTAGGATTTTCTTGAAATAAAAGCTAAGTGCCTCTAAACTATTCAGGTGAAAGATACTAAAACTATTTAGATGAAAGGCACTATCGGTATTTTACTGTTTCAGATAAAAGTAGATGGTATTAGCTTAATGGCACCAGTCACTGGTGATGGAGTTCATGCCGTTGGAGGTGACTCAACAAATCCCCTTTGGTTCAGACAGTCGCAAAGCGCAGTCCGCTCGCCGGGGAAGTTACAGCAAGCACTTTATTGCAGAGGGATATAAAACGTTTTCATCCTCTGCACGCAGCAGGAATTCATGGCTGTAGCATCCTGTTTGTGAAACACAGCCTGACGTCAGCGTCTCGGCCGTTCCCCGCGCCTGGGACCGGAGCAGGAGCACGGCTCTCCTGGTGATGCCGAGTGACTGCTGAAAGCGAACAGAGTAGGGTGTTAGTGGTGTGAATAACGTACCCTCTGAGGAACAGCCACAGCCATCAGACTGTGCCAGTGTTGCTGCGGTCATATGTTGCTGGGTGGTTTTGCTGGTAGTAAATATATCCCACAAAGTTTCTTGTAAAGAATGCTGTTTCTTCTTGGAAAAAAGAAACCATCAAAACCCCAAAAAGCCCCCAGACTTTGCCAGAAAGAAATTTGACCTGCTTTGGCCCATGTGTTTCTATAAAGGGTCATTGTTTACGCTTCTCGTCTTCCAGAGTGCCCAGAAATTCCCTTTTGGGATGGGGAGATGTGTTGTCTTTGCTTTACGAGATGCAGCACTGGTCCGGGCGAGCTTTTTCTCTTGGGAGGTGCCTTGATGGGTGATGTCGGGAGGACTTTGCTTTGGAGGCTGGTGCTGTGGTCAGGGGGCTGCTCTACTAAATCATCACCTGTCAGGTGCAAGTTTCCCTTTCAGAAAATACTCTCTGCTCTCCTGTCTGTTCAGTTCCTGAAAGTCTGTAGGCAGATTCCTTGTGCCTCAGGGTGAAAAGCCCTGGCACGTGGTAGCAGTTCCGCAACAAGTGGCTGTGTGTCTGCGGGCGGACTTTCCCCGACGGCGGTTTTAATTCGCAGTACAGACGTGACTGTGGGTGGTAGGGCTTCCTCTCTTTACCTGCCCAGAGCTTTTGGTCTTTCCTTCTACCTCTGTCCCTCATGCACTTCATTTCTATTTTTCTTTTATAAATTCTTTTCCTTTGTGCTTCTCAAAAAAACCCCAAACAATCAAAGATTAAAAGACCTTCCAAACTCTTCAGGTAACTCCCTAAGAAATGTGGCCAGCACTGATATTAATACCTGTTCCTATCTGGGCTAGGCTGTTAGTGCTGGAAATGATCTCTATTCTCGCCCAGTATTTTACAGATGAGCACTGAAAAGCGTCTTTATTCAGTTTGACTGTTGCTATTATGTGGCGAGGCATTCAATAAAAGTTGTGATTTATGAGATGTGTGTGGCCGTTGTTGTTTTTTGCTCTGTCATCTATCAGGGAGAGAAAAGCCAGGCCTGATAATTCTTGGCACATAGCTTTTTCAGTTAAGAATGTCAGCTGTCAGCCTGTCAAGAGAAGTTATTTCTCCGGGTTTTTTTTTTTTTTTAAATAGGCAGAGATCCTGCTTCTTACTGTGCTGGGTTGATAAGGGAGAGCTTTCTGTATTGCTGAAAAAGTGTGTCCCATGGTAAGGCCCTTGGTGTATGCCCACTTACACTTCCAGTGCTTTGTGTTTCCAATGCGTGACAGCACTTGATTGCTTAATATAAAAATGCATTCAGTTTCTCTTTTTTTTTTTCAGCTTTTATGTAAGGTTTTTTTCCCCCTTTTCTCTCTTACTGAATGGAATGCCTTTTTTTTAAATCATTTTTTTTTCTTTCCCCCTTCTCTGTGACTAGGTATTTTCAAAGTGCTCTTTTGCAAAATATGTGCACGTTAGATAATCTGGTGTTGCATAAAAGCCCTTTCATATTTTGGGGGCTTCGTGCATGTGTAAAGTCGACCTAATTGAAGGCAGAGGCTGTTTGTCACAAATGTGACTCTAAGGATGGGGGATGGAGGGGAAGAATTATGTTAAATGCCAGGGTGATGGTTGTTTTTTCCCTGACTCTAGTTATTTGCAAAAATGTATCAAAAAGTCATTTTGATGCAGTGTACAATAGCATCACAAACTTGTGCTTTGCATCCTAAGTGCCTGGTTAGAGCACAGTTAGGAGCCGAAATCATTCCTCGATTAGTCCCCGGAGTCCTATATAAGTCTTTAACTCTCAGCATGTGGTCTGTGATTTAACAATGGATGAAGGATTGCTGAACTTGAGCTGAATGTATAACCTGAAATTTTCAGACCTGCAGCCCCTTTGCTTTCTCCTCTCCCCTCCTTCCTGGAGAAGATCCATCAAAACCTGGCCACAGCTGGCAGCCTGTTTGCCTTCAGGGCAGAACTTTGGAGCTGGGAAGACTGGCAGAGCATGGTTTGCAAAAATGGGTAGCAAACTGCTATCAAAAAGAGGCAAGAAAGGTGTCTGCCCTACGGTTCTTGGGTGCTGTAAGTTCGCTTGGAGGACGGGAGGGAATTGGTCTTGACTTACTGCTCTCGTCATGTGGCTGGGGGTGAAGCTTGTGATGACCTCCTTACTTTGAAGCCAAACATTTGTTTAATTATTATTAGGGACCTGTTAATATTATAGATGGGCTGAGAAGGAGTTCCTTCATTGTAGCAGGTGTTGCTCTGAGCCAGCAAGGCGCCTACACAGCCCTGTGCTTCTGAGCCTTGGTGGGGAAGGAAGAACCCAGCAGCCCTTCTTATCCTTCAGTAGGTAGTGACCGAAATGCCACAATTCAATGATTTCTTTGAGCTCTGCAGGCCTTGCAGCCCCAGGGAGAAAAAGAAATGACAGGACTGTCAACATGACAACAATTTTCTTTTAATCCATACTCTGTGCCAAGTTTTGAGAGTGCTGGAACAAGGGGAGCCTTGCGCTTGAGAGCAGAGAGAGGCACAGTGCGAAACTACCCGTGGTTTTGATGTCGTGGTTCGCAGGGAGTTCGTTCTCACTCATCTTAGCGGAGAGTGGGCGAACTCTGAAGTGAGACCTGCTGGGGTCAGGCAGACTCGGAGCTGGAGGCGTTGCCTGGTGAGATGTTCAGATCATTTGCACGCTTGGCTGCTAGGGAGCGGGGTGTGTTGGTGAGCTCTGGTGTGGTTTCCTGGCACTCTGCCTGCTGTCCTGAAGCCTCTGTTTCCACATCATGTATTTCTTCCCCCGGATCCTGACTTTGGACGGGGAGCTGTGATGGAGCCATCCTGAGAATCAACTGTGCCGTGGTTGCAACCTGGTTAATAGCACAGAGCTGGGCAGCGTGCCTCGCTGTGTCTGCTGGAGGGCTGAGCCTGAGCCTGGCCTTAGTTATGTGTGCCTGAAGTTGGGACAAGCTTAGTTCCCTCTTGCTTTTGTAAGAGCTGCTGCGGGGTGTCGGCGTGCTGTAATCCCGAGCCCCACGCTGCGCGATTCGGGTTGTCCCAGCACAGCCCCACGTGGGAGGTGAGAAATGAGCACAACAGCTGGCCTGTTCTGGGGGACAAAAGTCCTCCTGAGCCCATCAAGGTCTCGCTTAGAGATGTTCTCCTTAAAGCCTGGGTGCTGAGTCATGCTGTGTGTTCTGCCATCCAAATGCCAATGTATAAACACATCCGTTTTCGCAGAATCTCTTGCCAAGTACTCGGGCTTACAATGTTAACAGCTTTAAGTAAATTCTTCCTGGAGATAACTGATTTATTAGGCTCCTGCCCTTCTGAAGGCAGAGCTAGTCACAATTAACAAACAAAGCAGCGTCAGGCAGTTATCATTCTGGGTAATAAATCTTTCAGCGTTGGGTACCACTCGCTAACGGGCTTTGTAAGTAAAACTGTACGTCAGTCAGAGCGTTGCCTTCAGCCCGGGTGGGCAGGATATGCGCAGCCACCGAGGCGGCCGGTGACGCGGTGGCCGGTGACCAATGACCTGGTAGCCAGTGACGCGGCACGCTGTCGCAGGGCAGCGGGTCCTGGGTTCCCCCACTCTGAGTGAAGACACATGTTGGCTCTGGGGCTCGATGTGCTGTGCGTCAGTGAGCCGTTTTGTTTCTGCTGGTGCTGTACAACAGCAGCTACATGAAGTTGGAGGCGAATCAAGCTGTCCCTCGTTTTTCTTTGGCTTTCCTTGGCAGCAGCTGGAGTTAGATCTACTTATTTACTCCTGCAAAGGGACTGCTTTTTGCATCTTAGCTCTTCAGAGGCTGTGGGGTGGGCTGGCCGGGGCGTCCCTCTGTGCAAAGGAGGGCCAGGCCCTTCCGAGGGGGAGCAGCCAGAGATGCTGAACCTGGGGGAATGAAAGGCCGTCGCAGGCCGAGGCCGCGCTGGTGCCGGATCAGGCCGCGTAGCACACTGGAGGCACTGTGTGCGCCGCGGAGGACGCGTGGCTGGCGCCGGCAAGCGCTGGGAGCGTTGCAGGGTGGTTGTGGGAGAAGGCGTTTGCTGGGTACTGAGAGAGCTGCAGCCTCGCTTTTATGGCCGGGCAGTTCCCACCCCAGCCCGCGGGCTCCTGGTGGTAATGACCTGTCTTGGAAGAGGAGCGCTCCCTGGAAACGAGCTGGTTGCCATCGGGTCTGTCAGACAGAGAACGGCTGCTTCACGGTGCTCCTGGGGGCTGGAGCCTGGAGAAGGAAAAGGGGCTGTGCCCTGGGAGTGGGGCAGGAGGAGCCTGCAGATACCTGCTGCTCCTGCTGTGCTCCCGGGGCTGTAGCAGTTGCCCTCAGTCCTCACGGCTTTCCTTTCGTCATTCCCGGGAATCCTCCCCAGCTCCCGTGCCGCCCTCCCTCGCGCTTACCCCCTTCCCTGCCCCGTGTCTGTCGCCAGCTCCTCCTGCCATCCTTTGCTGGCTCGCAGTTTTGGTGGGACATGGCTGAGAAATGAGCCCTCCAAGTTTTGATCAGTAGTTGCTGTTGTTCCCTGACGGCATCTTTGTTTGGATAAACAATCGGTCCGAGACCTGTTAGCGTGGTCTCCAGCACTGGGGAGATATTTCTTGCCAGGTTTGTAAAAATGATGTAAATGGATGCGACACGCTGGCCATAAAACATCTGTAACGTTACACGTTTAGTTATGTTACTAGAGGCTTGAGTTCATTTTGATGGGTTGTATTTTATCTGCTACTTTTCCCCCTTCTGAAAGCAAAGCTTTCTATAGAGGAGGATTTATAGAAATACATTTCCAGCACAAAAAAAGAGTCATGCACATTAAGATGTTGGAGTAAAGGAGAAATAGTGTCTTTTTTTGGAGACCTTGGCTGATTTATCTCTGGCTTGGTAGTTTGGTATGACCTTCCTAGCTAGGAATAATATTTTTTTTATTCTTCCTTTAATAACAATAATGTCAGTAACAATGTCTTGCACTATTCCAGCATCTTCAAATCAGACTTTTCAGCGGGTTAGACATTTAATGAGTGAAGCCTCATAGGCTCCATTGAGCTGTGGGGACATATTTTTGTTCTTTTTGTGGAAATCAAGGCATGTAGCACTCAATTGTGCAACGAACTCGGCCTAATGAGGCTTCCACAAATGCGAGTTAAAATGTACGCTTAAATGCTGAGCCCTGCAGTCTGCAGCTGAGTTTCTCCCAAGACTCTTTGATACATCAGCCCTGTGGAGACCAAAATGACTTGCCCCGTGGTCAATAAGTGAGTAAACATCACACAAGGGAGACAAGCTCTTGTAGCTGCGAGGTGCTGCCTTCCTTTGGAGAAAGTAGGAATGTTTTCTCTTGTCTTGCTTCCTCTCTTCGTTCTCGATGCCTCTCCTCGGGGACCCTTTTATTCCTAGTCAAGGGTTATTTGATCCGCTTTAGAGCGACAACTATGTTGCTTTCATAATGGCTCGTGGGTTCCCTCCCTGGCAAGGGAAACGTCTTTCTTTTGTGAGCTGAAGGTGGGAGTGCTGTAATCCCCGCAATTCACCAACCCCTTCGTGGGGCGGGGGGAGAGGAGAGAAGAAAGCGCGGCATTTCGTAGAATTGCCCAAGTATTTCAGCAGCCGTAGCAGACAAATCGGGACGTTTTGCAAGATTTCAGTGGTCTCGCATCAGAGGAAAAGATCCCCCTTGTGAAAAAGCCGAGCAGCGTGCTGCAGAGACATTGGCTTGACTCAGCAGATGAAGCAAAACTTGCTCATCAGTAACTGATTGCCATGTGCATCTGTATTATGTAGATGAAATTAATCAAGGCTAAGGGTTAAAGTTTTCCATTTGTTCTTTTCAGAGAAATCATCTGGAGTAGGTTGGGAGGGAGGTAAATTGCTCTGCACGTTTCTTCTCCTTTCCTATTACTTTTTTCTAGTTTTAGCAGAACATTATCTGGAATCTTAGAGAGGGCTCTCATCGCTGGTTTGGCAGGGCTATGATGAAAAATTAATTAATATTAACTTAGAAGGATTTAAATTACCTTGTTCTTTCTGCACTGTAGAGGCAATAAACTGTTTCTTGGGGTGACCTCGGTGTTTGGAGCTGGAGGAATTCATAAACTTACAGAATGTGCCCTTAGTCTCTGAATCGGGCTGCGCTGTTGGATCTTTTTGAGCACTGTGTTAAGCCTCCAAATACGTTTGTTCCTCCTCCTGTCTGCAAGCGCATGCCTGGAGAAAGGCTCCTTGGCAGCACCGTGAAAGCCGCCCCGGCTGCAGAGCCGCGCGGGTTCGGGCACGCTGGCGGAGCAGGGTAGGGCTGGCTGAGCCGAGTGACGGCTGCCGGGGGCTCTCCTGGCTTCAGAGGTAAGCGTGGAGCAGCCGAAGGAGGGCAAGTGAAGTGTGGCCCATGGGGTGAGAGCGTGGCCCTGTAACAGTTTGTGCAGCAGCAGCAGTGCCGCCGGGGCCTGCTTTGGCTCCTCGCTGGCAGCCCTGGGGTGGCTTTGGCTCCTCGCTGGCAGCCCCGGGGTGACACCATGGCTTCTTGGGACCATGTGCTTAGGAGGCAGCAGCTCTCAGTTGAACACGACTCAGCCCCAGCTCCCATGAGCTGTTTGGCTTGAGACTGGCCAGGGAACATCAACCCTCATGCCCACAGCGCCCGGGAGCTGGGGGCACTTTGGGCAGCAGCCGTGCGTGCAAATACGGCAACAGCCCAAGGTACTCGGTCAGCTCTGCTCACTGCTTTTGCTCAAACTCATTTATAGGTTTTAATTGGATTGATGGGACTCAAATCACAGAAATACTGTGAGAAGGCTGTTGCCTTCTCCTTGTGTTGCTCCAGATGAAAAACTGAAGATTTGGGTATGTTTTGGGAAGCTGCTTAGCTTGGTTTCCCGGTCTGACCCACCCTCCTTCACCTGTAGAGCCTTACTCCAAGTCGACCTTGAACGTGCCCTTGCAAACATGCTCTTTACAGTTCTGTGTCCTGTTGGAGGACACACGTTTTCTGATTGTATTTTGCGTATGGCACATGATGTTTCTTTCCAGAAACAGTGTAACATAAACAGAGGAATTGATGAGCGAGGTAATGGTCAGTTAGTGCTGTGTTCCCATCAAATATCTCTGCTGTGTCTTCGAACGTGAGGTCCCGGGGCAGAATGCCATCTCTCTCTTTCTTTTTGCTTGTGCAAGGTGAAGTTTTGCCAGTAGCCTGTAGATTTAGGACCAGAGTCTTAATTGCTTCCCACTGGGACCTTTGTCCTGTCGTTACATTGCAAAAATCCCACCCCTAATATGTAGTCACGTTGGGCGGTGATCTCCATTTGTGGTCCTGAGATGTATTCACTTAAAAACAATTATCTTAATTCAAAGTTAGTAATGCAGTTTTTAAACAGCGCCGAGCAGTAATCAGGCAGGCATGTAAGGCAAGTTGTCTGCACTGGGAGAATATTTCGAGTTGCCGTCCTTACCGCGCCGTGCTGGAGAAGCTAAAGCAACCAGGGGGATTTAAATAGATCTTTCCCTCTGCTCCCCACTCTCTGCCTCTGTACCTTGGTTCTGTAGCACATAAAGGAGTTAACTAGAGCAGAGTAGAAGGGAGCAGCCCTAAGGGATGCGATAGAACTGGTTACAGCGAGGCACTGGGGCTATGATCTATTCCTGTTCTCTGGAGGGTGCAGAGTCTGGCTCTGATGAATTTCACTCTGTCTTTTGATAGGAAGCTGGAAGCCTGATTTTGCCTAAAGAAATGCTGAGCTCTCGGAGCTGGGGCTAATTTTTGGGAGATTGGCTCTTCATGGTGGAGCTCCTACTTGTGCCTGGAGAGCTGGAGGTGGTTCGCAGGGTGCTTAGGGGAGGGTGTGGGGGGCTCCTGCCCGGAGAGCCAGCCCTTCTGGGGAGGGCCTCTTCCTGGGGGATGGCTGCAGCTCGGGACCGGCTGCTGTTGCTGAACTGTACCTATGAGTGAGTGACGGGCTGGTCCTCCCAGGGGGCAAACGAGAGAGTTCGGTTTGGTCCTAGTCAGGAAGATGACCAGGAAGGGCTCTGCTGAGCCCAGGCCAGATTTGCTGGTGAAACTCCAAGGATGGCTTTGGCGATTGCTGCCAATTCAATCTGTCGTGTAAAAAAATCACTTTGTGTGTTCTGCCTCCTGCTGACACCATAGACATCAAGGGAGGAAAATAAAACACCAGCCAAAACCTGACCCTCCCAAAGTTAACAGCAAAACTAAGGACAGACAAAAACTAGGGATACAGGAGGGATGTAGTTAATAGCTTCATTTATGAATGGATTGGGAGAATACAACCTTCTGTATTTTCCACAGAAATCCGGGGGGGGGGCTGATTTACCCCACTGGGAATCTGTGCTGGTTGTTGGGAAGAAAGAGCTCTTTGATTGCCGCCTACCTTTCTGCGGCCCGTCAGCTCTCACAGATGACGTGAGCTTAGGCAGGGGTCAGCCACGAGGTATTTGCGCTGTTTAAGTCTCGCCAAAATCCTATTTTGAATGCTTAAGCGCGTTGTACGTGGCACGTAAAGCTGCGCTGCCTTTGCACGGGATTGAGTTCCTCTCGCTGCCGTGGACCTAGGGAGTCTCACGCTTGCTGGCCGATGGCTCGCAGCGCTCGGCAGAAGGTGGCCATGGTTTGCCAGCCGGGCGGCAGTGCTGGGGAAGGGGCTGGTTCCTGGAGCGTGCTCTTACTCGCTGAACGCAGGAAGGTTGGCAGCTTTTGATAAACGTTGCCTTTTCTCACCGTGGGCTTTGCTGGGTCGTTCAGTTTGGTTTTTAATAGCTTTTTGGAACTTGCTGTGAGGATCCCGGAGGCACAAAAAAAACCTGGAGAATTCTTGCTTACGGTTTGTGCTCTGCCAAAGCAGCCTAGCAATTTAGTTAACAAGATCACTTCCCCTATTACATGAGTTATTGTTGTTGTTAATTAGAAGTAATGCTGTAGTTTGAATGTACAACACAATGGGGTATAAAATGCAGTTCAGCATCTATACCGAAGATGATTTTTCCCAATTATAAACCTATTTAGAAGGCGGATACACTAGAAGTGATGAAATGTCAAACTGCGATGGCGTGAGCGAGCTGGAATACGCACGCGCCCACACATACCTGCCGCTGGACCAGGAAGGGGCAAGTGCTCGGGAAAACAATTATATATGCATAATTAGTTTAATCTGAAATTAATGCTAATTTCAGCAATTTGCGATGCAGATTGGCTCTTCGTGCTCCAGTCCACTCCCAGCATATTGGGGACTTGAGGATGCAAAGCCTTAATGAGTCCTGCCCGGGCGTGCACCAGAGCGGAGTGGAGGCACCGGTTTCCAGGGTGTCCTCTGAGCCTCGCGTTCCCCGGTTTGCTCCAGCACCGGTCTCTGCCTCTTGCTCTCAGAAATCAGCTGCTCATTTAGACAGTTGTCCTCTTTCAAGCCAAGCAGCGATGGCACGTGAAACATCCCGGTGTTTCTGACTCTGCTGCCAGCTACGTTTGCCCAGGCCATTTGTAACTGCACCTTTGGATAACCCAGTCCCAAAGCACGTGCTTTTTACTGTGCAATGGGAGCTGCTGGTGACACAAAGGCTCCTCTCTGCGCTAGCTGGGAGTCAGCGCTCAGCCTTTCCAGCCCCGTCACCCGTTTCTCCTCAGGCAGGGGGGCACAGCAGAAGAAGGCTGTGTAAAGAACAGTAAGGAAAACAACCCTTAAAACCCGTACCCTGAAGTCAAATATGTATCTCCTCTGTTACTGGGCCCTGGCTTATCTGGAAAGAGCAGGGGACACTTGCTGCTCGAGGTTTGAAAGTCTGGGAATTCTGCAACATATTTAATGAGCTTCAAATGCCCTTTATTCAAGCTAGTCAGACAGTTTTAGTGGGGAAAGCAAAACCACCAAGGAGGCGCAGAGCGGGGGTGGTACCAGTGTGTGCAGGGGTAGTGACGGGCAGCGAGCTGGAGGCTCTGGCTTTGCGCAGCTGCAGTTCCTCCCCTTGCCCCGTTCGGGTGGTTTTGGCGCGCGTAGCGTACTGCCGGCCTTGGGAGGGACGGGGTTTTTGTTTCCAGAGACTGCACCTTCGGCCGTTCTTCGGAGAAGATTTCCCTGATGTGCCCCAAAGTGATCTAATTGCAACCTTAACGTCGCGAAAAACGGCGGGAACTCCGAAGCCTCGTCTTGTTGAAGCAGGGAGCTGTTTTCCTGCTTCCGCACCGCCTGAAGCGCTTGCTCCGTTTCGGAACGCCGACGCGAATGTATTTTCCCAAAGCCGAGCCAATAAAGGGATCGTGACCTCGCAGGACTCTTCGCAGGAGTAGTCCCGTGTGCTCTGAGGAGCGGCGCAGCACCCCGGCCGAGCGGGTGCTGCCGGTCAGTGGGGCTCACAACTGGCGCTGGAGCTCGGTCTCGCCGTCGATTCCTTCCGCAGCGGTGCGGAGACACCTTCCGTGTACAAAAGCCCCCAAAACATTTAACAGCCGCGTTTTGCAGGGCCCTGCAGCGGTGAGTGATGGATACGTTACGCTGCAAACGCAAAAGAAAGGCGTGAAGCTGGAAGCGTTGTGGTTTCGGGGTGCCCGAGACCTCGTGGAGTCCTTGGCAAAGCGGGGATTTGTGATGGATCCCCACTGGTGGCTTCCAGCGCTGCCCTTCCCACTCCAGGCGCAGAGCAGAGGGAGCTGCTGTCCGGGGGACGCAACCCGAGGCACGAGCAGCAGCCCCTTTTGCTGTTTGTGAGAGTGCCCACGTTGTGAGCAGCCTCCAGAACGCAGATTTGCAGTTCACTTGCGGGAAAAGACAAAGATCCTCAGTGGCTTTCATTGGAGGGGCTTCAGGCTGGGGACTCCTAGGGCTTTGGGCTTTTTGTTATAATTAAGAAAAAAAAAAAAAAGATTTTTTCTTAGATAAATGTTTTTAGAGAATTGTAGGGGTTTTTTGGCTGAAGATAGCTTGATTTATTTTCTGAGCCAAATGAGACATTTTGGTTTAAACCCCCCTAATTTTCAAAAGAGAAGCTCTTCAGTTGGCTCAGTTCCTGTGCCTCCGGTCATTTGCCATCTTGAATGTTTACTAAACAGCACTAAGTGTACTTAATGAAATACCGTTTAACCCTTTGTTTTGCCTCCCTGAAACAAGCACAGACCTGGGGAGGTGATGGTGGAGAGTTTTATACCAGGTAGTGGGAATGTCAGTCCCGGGGATGAGCCAGAAGCCTGTCGGTGTCTGCTGCTGAGGGCACTTGGTGAGAAGGGAGCAGGTCTCCTCCTCTGGCCTCCAAGCCGGTAGCAGTGGGAGCTTTGGGGACTTCCTGGTTAACACCAGTATTCTCGGAGCTCGTGTGTGGATGTGCCTGCTCCTGGCAACTTCATGTGCTTTAGAATCTCTTTTTATTGGCAGTTCAGTGGCTGATGTGCACAGAAAGTGTCCCTGGTGTGGTAAAATCCTTGTGTTACTGATTTTTTTCTTTTTTTTTTTTTTTTTGGTGTGTCATTTGAATGCTCCATCAGGTTTGGCCAACGTGTTTGCAGACCTTTGGCTGTTAGCTGGCAGGCCAAGGGTGTGTCTGGTCTCCAGGCTGCAGGTCTGGTCCAAAGCCCCTCTCTGCCCCGCGGGAGCAGGGCCACAGCGCTCTGTGGCTTTCCCCCGCTGAAGCCTTGCTTCGTAACCTCTCTGCTTGGCTAGCCAGAGAGGATTTGCAGGTTAGAGCAGGAGTTGGAGGCTTTGTTTCCAGTTGGTCCGAGTCCCGCCGCCGTTATCTACTAACTGAAGATGGGTGAGGCTGTACCAGCACGGACAAGTCAGCGGCGTGCAGCAGCTCTCCGGGCACTCGTGTTTGAGGGAGACGTGGGCGATTCCAGCGCGACCGGGTCCTGCTCTGCTGGGGTCTCCCGGGCGCCGCGAGCTGAGCTGGGCACCGGCTGCGGGAAGCCCCTCGCGGCACCGTGGCGAGCGGGCTTCGTTCGTTTGCCCCGCTGCGCGCGACCAAGGCTCGGCGGGGAAAAGGCCGGTTCCCAAACCTGCGCCTCGGTCGTGACCGCAGCTCCTCGTGCTCGTTGGATCATGGGGGCTGGGGAGATGGGGCCGAGAAAGTGGCTCCCGGCTGGGCCTGCGGCGAGTCCAGGGCACGTTGGTGCCTCGTGTCCCAGGTGGAAGGCAGGTGACGAAACCTGCCGTGGCGGCACGGTGGCACGTGAGGGTCTGCGGAGCCCGCGTGTTACTGCCGTTCTCTGGCTGAGGGGAGCGCATCTAACAAAGCAATTGAACCAGCTCTTCAGGAGAGCGGAGACTGTAAAAGCAGACTTAATTCTGTGCTTCACTTTGGTACCAAAGAGCTGATTTCTGAAGCCATTTCCCAGCCCGCACCGCATCTCTAGGCGTTAAAATGCTGTGAATTTGCCTGTCATTACCAATACTGTCTTTGACCGAAGCTATTGAAACAAAGTACTCCTTTTTTTTTTTCCCTTTAACCTTCAATCTTGCTTTTAAAAGAAGTAGCTCTTCTTCTTTCTTTCATTCTTGGTCAAATATAAAAATGATGATAATTTCAAATATTGCTTTAGAATAATTGCTTTCCTCCCTCTTTTGTATGACAACAGAAGCTTGGCCTGATCTTAAATCAGATGCTGGCAGGCAGAGGGCTCTTGACAGCCCTGTGAAATCCTTTAGTTACAAGTCGGCTTTAGCCAATTCTTTATTTGTAAATGACAATTTTCTACAGAAAAATATATGCTTGGGCTTCAATTTTGGAGTCCTAGATTGCAGCCAGGAAAAAATAATTGAATTTTTACACTGTGGTTTTTTCTCTCTTTTCTTCTTAACTTAAAAAAAACAACCCAAAAACCCAACAAACAAAATAAAGTGAAGCTCTACAAAGCGCGGCTAGGGACCGACCGAGGGAAATATCTGCTGTTGGGAGCACCTCGGGGGGCTGGCCTGTGGGACGGGGTCTCGCGGCACTGGTGTGATGGGCTGAGCCCTCGGGCAGCACCTGGCTGCAGAGGGGATGCTGGGCTGTCTTGCTGTTGTAAAATGCACCTGATCTTTGGGGGAAAAATTAAAATAGTGAGAAAAATGCTTTGCTCTGAGCAGCTGCAGCAGTTGTGTCCCCGGCCGACTGCCCAGTATGTTCCCTTTGCATTGCTTCAGCATCTGCTGGTCCTTCTGGAACCAGCCAAGCCCTGTTTCTGGAGTTATGGGGTGTTTTTTCCCTTCAGTCTTTGTAAGTTGGCTGCTTCAGGCAGTTTCTGTCGTACGGAAAACAAACTTGAGCATTTTAATGCATGAATTTCTTACTGACGTGTTTGTTGGCTTCTGGAGTTAATCTGCAGTGTGGACTTTAAACCATCTCTGGTGGTGGGGCAGGCTGGGAATTGGTTACCTCCAGCTGTAAGGGCATTGCCTGCTGTAAGCTGGGACGTTTCCCTTCTGTCCAAGCACACGGGGATGATTCCCACCTCTTCAGGGCATGCTGACAGCCTTCTCCTGCATCTGCCTTGATTTAGGTGGCCCCCATGGGTCAAGTGGTTTTGGATTGGCCCGCCAAAGACACCACCTTCCTCTGCTACTGTTAGGGTTTGGGCCCCTGAGCCGGATGCTGCCCATCTTCAAGGGTTACAGGGTGTGGATCATGGGTTATCTGATAGTACGGTCTCTGCAGGGGAGTCCAGCATCGTGCCTTCTGCTTGTCTGGCCCAGACTCGGGCACATGCAGTTCAGCAAGAAAAGCTGTTTGCTCAGACAGGGTCTTGAGGAGCACGAGGGGGTTTCTGAAGGGCCTGATCCAGCCCCTGATGGATGGTGGTACCATGAACGTTTGGGCTGGAAAATGGTGTGTGGCAGCCCCAGGACCGCAGCAGCTCTTGCTGTATTTCGCCGTTTGATTATTTTTAAGTAACTGTGCAAGTTCCTTTTAAACTGACCCATGGAAACTTAATAACACATCTCTGCGATTTGATGTAATTACCTTTTGTCTGCCAGAGAGCATGCACTCAGTCTTTGGGAAAAAAGAGGGGGAAAACAGCCCGTCTGTTTTGAGACGGTAGCTGTGAGGATACGACACTCGGACTCCTTTTTCACTTATATTTGCATCGAGAAGCACAATAAAAATCATTTATTAAAAAAAAATATCCGGGGGCTAGAGTTGTTACTGAGTGCCTTTACCCGGCCATTTCTCAAATAAAACCAAGACAAGACAAAGAAAAAAGTATCTAATCAAATAGAATCTGAATTGCTTTTGTAAAGAAATATTCTCATTAACTGGGTTAGGGATGGCATCTGAAGAATATTTCTTTTTTTCTTTTCCACATACTGCTTGAAATAATCTGGTTAAACCGTATGCTTGTCTTGTAATTTCTTACAGATGGTCACGAGAACAAAGAAAATATTTGTAGGTGGATTATCGGCTAATACAGTAGTGGAAGACGTAAAGCAATACTTCGAACAGTTTGGCAAGGTAAGTTCCTGCCCAAGTGAGCACCACATACTTTGAATTCTTCTTTCTTTTTTTCTTTCTTTCCTTCTTCTTTTTAAAGTGTGTTTTGAAAAACAAAAGTGCAATGAGGCCTGTGCTCAAAGAAGGGCCACATATTTTGCCTTTCAGTGTAATTTCTCAAAGCCTCTGGAATTCCTTTTCTGTTTGGTGTGTGTGTGTGTGTGTACAACGTGGCCAGCGCTGTTTGCTTTCATTAAAGAGAAAAGAATCATTGGGAGGTGAGTTCGTGTATGTTCAGGGAGAATTTGACCCTTAGCTGAATGATTACGCAGTTGTCTTCTCCGTAAAATCAGCCTTCTGTTCAGCGCTGATTCCAGTGGCAAAAGGAGCAGAGAGATGTATTTGAGAGAGCTCATTAGGTTGTGAAAATGCCTGAAGGAGCCCCGTGAATAGCAAAAGTAATATGGGAGTCACTAGATATCCATTTAATTTCTTATTAAAAAATCCTTATGCAAGATCCTGTGGAAATATCTGCAGAGCCCTGACATCATTTATAAACAAAACAAAACACCAAAACCAACAAACAAAAAAACCCCACCAAAACAAAACAAGCAACAAACAAGTTTATGCAGAGAAGGAAACCTGAAGCTTGCCAGAATAGTCTCTTCTGTGATGAAACAGCTCAAACCCCGCAGTCCAAGCTGTGGCTGGAACCTCGTGCCACCAGCTTCTCTGGAGCTTCTTGGACCTCCAGGGCTTCTCGGCGCTTGGTCAGGAGTCCAAGGAGGTGAAGAGCTTGCAGAGCTGTCTGCTTTCAGAGCATCTCGTGGTGCCACCTTCCATGGAGACTCCTGTCAGCCCCGCTGTCTGTGGGGCTCTATCCAGCTCGACTCCCCTCTTCTGGAGCACATCAACTGATGATTTAGATGCATGATTGCATGAGGACGCAGCAGGATATCCCAAAGCAAAGCAGGTCCCAGTCCTTGTAGTTAGTTTGTTTCTTTTGCCTGCCCTGAAAAGCCTTGGCCGGGCAGTATTTTGTTGAGGGCTGAGGAGGGGAGTACATAAATTTTTCCTGTGCTGCATTGATAGTTGTTTTGCAAACCATTCATTTTATTTTCAATAATAATCTTCGATTCCGGCAGGATGTTTACAGCCTGCTGAGCCTTTTATTAAAGGATTACATGAGGTTTTGGATGTTTCTTCTGTAGTTACTTCTAATTGCAGAACTCCTCTAACCTGTATTTTTGAAGTTAATAATAGTTTCAATATAAGCGCTTTGCATATTGTCTGGATGCTGCCTTAATATAGTCTTTTTAATTTCACCATCTGGTAGTTTCATGCTTGCAATTTTACAGCCCCCGAGAACGCAGACGACTAGGCTGCGGTTTTCGGTGGTGACTAGCGATTCGGGACACTTCAGTTCTGCTTCCCTGCTCTGCCTTTCTTGAGAGAGCTGAAAAGAGACCTGGCTTTCCAAAGGCAATACTTCTGGAAAATCAAATTTATTTTTTTTTTTTTCCCCCCAAATGGTTTAATCTGAAGGCTAAAACATGAATGGCACTGAAATGAATCGCACAAGTTGCAGTCAAGGCTGGAACCCATTCCTCTGGCAGCAGAGCTGGGGTGCGTCCTCCTGAGGCCCCGGGGTCCTGTCATTAGCTCCTCTCCTGTAGGGCTCGGGCTCCCACGGCTTGGTCCCTGTGATACCAGGTGACCATTTCCAATTGCATCCCTGTTTCACACTTCGCTATTCTAGCTTATGAACAGGAGACAAGTTTGGAGAAATTGGTGGCATTTTGGAGGAGTGGCTTCTTGGCAGCATTGCCATGACTTGACCTTGTGTGCAGGTGTTCGCGTTCTCCCTGCTGCACTTTGCTGTTTATCAGCTGAGGCAGTTTGGTTTGTGGGGTGTTTTGAGGAGGTCTTCCACAAGGCTCTGGTTGTGAGAAGATGCAGAGCTAGTTAAGGACCCTAAGAAATGGGGACTTGCGGTCCAGGTAAGTTAGAAGGCTGATTAATATGCTGCAGTGGGTGGGATGTGGCAGTCAGACATAATGACCCAGGATCAGCCCTGCGGGACCTTGCAGGAGCTGTTTCCATCTCTGTTCCTCCTCCCCATCTCTCCTTGAGTTGCCTGCTCAGACAGTCGCGATCGATGGCAGGGCTTGCATTTGCTTAGCACTTTCTTAAAATAAAGAAAATTGCATTACATAATTGATGTGTAGAGGAGCCGCCCATGTTTGATAAGAACATCTCAGGTGACTTGCTCTTTAAAATGCTGAGCTTATTTATTGGTGTGGAAAAAAATTGCTTACCTGCTGCTGTGATTCTTGAAATCCTGTTTGTACTTGCTGCAGAGAAGAGCTTTGCAACCAGGAGAGGTCGTTTTGGTAACTGGAGGTAGGTCTCAAAATACATCAACTGCCAGCTCTGGGCCCAGGCAGACTCGCTCGTTCAACTGTAGTTGGCACGAAAGGGCCCATGGTGTTGAATTTGAAACTGCAGCTTTTGGAAAAGTAAATGCCAGAGCCTTGTCTCTGATGAAAAGACAACTGCTTAAATAAACACTCTTCCCTGACTTCTCCAGTGGAAATGCCTGCCCAATGCAGCACCAGAATACATGGTAATGATAACTCCTGAGACTTTGACTGTGAAATTTCTGATAGTGGGAGGTGTATCTGGGTGAGAGTTTGGGGTTGAGCTTCTCCTTCCATTGGTTTCAGGGAGCAGGGTCCTCAGCAGGATGCGAGGAGCCTAAGTCAGGAAAGCAAAACTCCAAACTAAGCCGTAACCGTTTACAATCGGAAGAAAAAAAAAATGAGCCATTGTCTTACTGCCTAATCCTGATGGTCTAGTGCCGTTGTTTCTGTGATCCTCTGTTATTTCAGTCAAACATGTTTCAAACATTCTTGCAAACAAAATAAATTCACCGGCCGTGTTAAGCCATCCCAGCTCTGCAGCGCTGCCCTCGTGCTGACCTGTGAAGAGCTGGCTGCTGGGACCAGGTTTTAAAGAAATGAAAGGAGGAAGTGTTAGAAGTGAGGAGATGCAAAGGGGAGCGCGGTGGGGGCCGTGCCTTCCTCCCGTGGGTCCCTGGGCTCCGCAGAGCCCACGAGCGCTGCCTGAGCCACCATCGGGGCGGTGGCTGCCTATCCGCCTGTTCCCCGACTTTCTGAAGTGTAAGCAAAATGGTGCTGTCCGAGATCAGGACACGCTGAAGTGTTTACGGCTTCTGGTGTCGTTTACAAAAGGAAAAACTCAAACCAAGCAACAGCTTCTTAAAGCCTCGCCCGGAGCAGTGTGACCAGCAGAAGAAAGTCCCCAAACGCTAATGAATTGCATTGCTCTTGGGACGTGCGTGTTGTGCACCTTTGAAGCTGCGAGTGAGTGATGATAAGGGACCTGTTAGGGTAGGTTTTCCACTAGGTAGTGCTCCTTTATGGAGCTCCTGTGAAAGTGGCCTAGTCCTTATTTTGCGACTTGCAATTATACTTCACATGGAGAACTGTGTAATTAGTTTGGAAGACTTATGCCTAGTCATTGGTTTATCCTAATCGGCTTTGGCTTTTCCCAACAACAAAGTGAGCTTATTTTCCTAAGCTGAAACAACTCTGCTCCCTTTGTTCCTCTCTTTTATTGTCTCATTCCTTTCATTCTGTTTTACTGCCAAAGTTTTGTTTCATTAGGCCTACAAGTCATTTCCAATCCAGTGGGCTGCTACAATAAGGCCTTTATAACTCAGCTGCCCTGGTTCCCATGTCCCTTCTGGTCTGGAGCCAGGACTTGCTGTTTGACATGGGATTTTAACCCTTTCGGGGCCCCAGCTCCAGTGCCCCCCTTGGCCTGGAGGCCGTCTCGGTGCGGCGCAAGCCCAGCTCGAGATGTGGGTGGGTGAGACCAACCACGAACCCGAGCGATTGCGTGCGGTCATTAATTGATACATTAATGTGGTTGGGCTCCAGGTATGCTTTTTGACCCAGTTATTGGAACAGAATTCTGAGTAAATATCTTATTACTGAAATACTGTGATGGGCCCTGGTGGGAACAGTCCTTTGAATGAAAAGGCTGCTGTGTCCCTCAGCCCGGTGGGAACAGAGCTATGTGAAAAGTACATTTTGGTTGTCTTGGGCTATTAGATCAGCCCATGTATGACTGCTCCTGTAGAAAAATCACGTTTTCTCCCGTGGGAGGAACATGTTAAAATTTACACTTTTTTAAACAAAGAACGGTGGTTTTTAAAGGAGATGGGTGAAAGAGCTTTGTGGACAAACAATGTTTTCACATGGTGCTGCTTCAGACTGCTAGAAAAGCCGGGCTGGTGTTGGTGGCCCCAAGCTGTTGGACTTCCAAGCATCTCGAAGCAGGAGCATTGGCTGCATGGCTTTTCTTCCACAGCAATCCTAGAGTGACTTCTGGGGAAGGGGGCTGCGGCTGTTGTGTTGTATATTTTAAATTTTCGGATGAAACTGGAACAGGCCAGTATGCATTAGTTTTGTTTTCTGTTCTGGCTTGCCATGAAGTCCCTCAGACAAACCGTAGGCATGTTTCAGCTTTGCTTGGAATATGTTGTTTCCTCAAGAATGGCTTTTAAGATTTGGAAATTTTGAAACAAGACAGGATTTCTGAATTACCTCTCTGGATCCCAACTGTTTCATACAGTCACTTGTTATTTCCTGTGAGACGCAAACCAGACCAGTAGAATAATAATAATATCTAGCTTGTGATGTTGGGTTTTTTTCCCTGTTTAACTGTTGAGCTTTTGAAAGCTTATAATTTTCTGATCTCTTCTGTAGCTGGGACTTAGTGCCTAGTGGCAGTTCAGCAAGTGTGAAGGGAGTAACTTCTCAGACTCTCTCGACCCAGGCACACCCGAGCAGAGCTACGTTGCTGTCTTGCAAGAAAATAAAGCTAAAAGCACCAAAGCTGTGGACAGCAAATCATGAGAACGGGAATTTCCTTCTTGGGTCGTATATTGTCATGCATTATAACACAGCCAGCGATGTAAATAATGACCAGTCCAGCCTTAGAAAATTAATCTTTTGTAATAAAGTCCCCCAGCTTTGGTGTGGCGGGACTGGGGAGAGGGCAGGAGGTGTGAGCCACACTGAGGATTTCAACCTAATTGGGTGGTTTACATAGCTTCCTTCCTACGTGCTTTCCTCTCTTGACAGCTGTGAAAATATAAATCAAGAAAAGATGAGAGAAAACTCCTCCTCGTTTGGCGAGGCTGGCTGGGTGTGAACGAGTTAATGTGCCATTGTAGTATTAAGCACTCCAGTGGTTTACTTTTCCCTGAGACCTGAGTATGGCCTCTGAAGATGTTATTACAATAGAGTTGTTAGCATGAGAAAAGGTGGTTTTCTCACTATGGGTTCATTTTGGGGGGATTTGGAAGTCTGTGTGGAGCTGGGGCTAAGGCCAGAGCCAGGAGGTGCAAGGAATTTAGTGCGTATGGAAGTGAAGGCTTAGTTAATTTAGACTTGGCATACTGCTTGAATTGTCCTGTTACATCTGCTGGACATTGATATGTAGATTTAATGGTCAATAGGATACACGGATGGTCTATTCTTAAAAGTGTTTGCTTTGCAGAAGAGTCATTTTTCAGTTTGATGAGTTGTTGGCCTTCCACGTTTTTCAGCACTGTTATTTCCAGATTCTGTATTTGTGAACGGGTTGCACTTTATGGAATGAAGGGACCGATTTGGACTCTTATTTACATCCTAGTCTGTAGTAGCCAGCGGTCCCAAAACATTTGTAATACGCAGTAAAATAGAGGTGTTGGCATGTTTTTAACTGCTGCTGACCTCCCTCTTTCCTTACGGAGCCATTCTGAGCTCTAGACCTGGTGTGGAAAAGCTTGTAGCTCACTTTGTTCTTTTTTTTCTGTTACCTGGGTGCACCTTGTGAGAGATCGCTTCATTTGAACCATGCAGTGATTAAAACAGAACGAGCAGCAGGCAAATACGTCATCGTTCACAGCTTCTGATGAGTTTGGGACAAAGAAAACCACAAGTTGTAGGGGCTGTTGTGTCAGAGTAGCGCGGGACAGCGTTTGGCCTTGCTCACGCTGCTGCCTCTGCCCTGTGCTGGTGCTTTAATCTTCCCCTATTTCTGGATTTCCTTATCTGAACGTTATGTCCACAATGTTCCAGAGGATAATGAATGTTCCTTTAAATTTTTGCTTTGGCATGTGACAAAAGGATCTGGGATATAGGGGTCCCTCATGGCCTGGAGCACTTTTTGTGATTTCTTCTCCCTCCCACGCATGTTTTTTTTTTTTTTCCTTGCTTTTTTTTTTTTTTTTTACCCTTTTTTAAACAAACTGAGAAACTTGATCATTACATAAAAAGAGTCAGTGTTTTCATTCTGTCAAGGAAAAGTTGTACACAGGAAGTCAGTTTTTAGGTGGTCTGTAATAAGACACATGCTTTGTGGAAGTGGTTTTGTTATAAATTAGATGCTGGTTTCTACCTGGATTTTATGAAAAGAGGAAATGTTAAGGCAGGATTTGTGGGCAAGAAGGCTCTATCAGAACTCAGCAGAAGTTTGAAGTGCAATTTTATTTCCTTTTCTACTCTGGTTAAGTGGAATGGCGAGGAAGCTTTTGTGCTGTAGTGCCGCAGCCTGTGTGAGATTAGGTAATCGTGGTGGAGAGCCGGGGCCCCGAGCATCTGTCTTCTGTTTCCCACTGTGCCACCCACTTGCTGCCTGACTTTGGGCAAGCTGTTTTATCTCGCCTCACATTTCCTTGCCTTTCTTACTCGGTGAGCTCTGAAGGGCACGGGAAATGTAAATATGCCAATGCCGCTGCCGCTCGCAGCCTTCCCGCCCTGGCAGCAGGGGCAGGGGCTGGGGCCAGCTTGGTGCTGGTGCTGGCAGCACCCGGGCTGCTTGGGCTGCTCGTGCTCGGCAGAGCAGATGGGGCAGCTCTGCCGAAGGTCCAGCTTAAGCATCCAGCTCATAGGGGCTGTAAGACTGGGGCCTGCATCCTTCCTTTAAAATACGATTGTTGTAAGGCAGCTCTGCTGTGTCCCTTGACTTTTTGAGGGGCATAAAGTTGTGCTGGTGCCCTGGAGTCTGTCTCACGTACCTCACTAATAGCAGGGGAGCAGTGTTGACCCTGAGCTTGCAGAGTGTGATACACCATTGGCAAACCAGGTGAGTACCAAGAGCCCAAATGAAATCAGTAGTTAAGCAGAGGGCTGTGTTTGGGGAGAGAAGAAAGTTGTAAGAAAATATTTGTTTCCTCCTCTAAACGCTTGTGTCAGTGTTTGTTTGTAGTGTCTTTATTTTGCACCTGAGCCAAGCCCGTGGAAGTGACCTGTAGCTTTTCTTGAGACCCCAGGAAAGTCGGTTTGGTTTTTCACCTCCACTTTGATTTCATTCAAACACGACAGGCTGTGTAGAATACCTAACAAATTTAGTCAGTCATGTTTGGTAACATCCTTAAATTACCCCTGGAGTGGTTTTGAATTCAGCCCCAGCGTGGATGGGGTGGGGTTGTAGGTGCAGAACTCTGCTGGAAGGAAACGATCTGTCGTGTTGTGCTGTGGTGGCAGCTCCGAGCCCGTCTGCCAGAGCGGGGCCCATGGGGCTGCTGCGCAGAAAAACACCACTGAGATGAGCTGTGCCCCAGCAAGCTGCATCAAAATCAAAAGATAGCGGTGCTAAACCACAGCAAGAGGAGTCAGGTAAAATTTTCTGCTAGATATTTCCAATATATGCTGCGAAATTGCATCAGATTCCACTTTGGCACTCGTCTTGAAGCACAGCCTCCTTGACTCTCCCAAGAAGATATTTATAAACATAGGTGCTGCTCCTGACATCTATCGAAGTGATAACCTGTGTCCAGAGCGTGACTTCTGTCCTTCGAGTAGCTGCAGCCGAGGGTGCCAAGTTTGGCTTTGCCTTGGGAAAACTCGTGTTTGAACATGGGTTCTCTGAAGAAAAAATAGCAGCAGTTATTAAAAGTTTGAGTGGTGTAATTGAAGCTTGTGCGATGCTGCTCGTCAGCTGAAGGGAGCTGGGTAAAACATCGTTGATTGGAGAGTAAGCATTTGATCATTGTCATCGTGCTACATGAGAAATACGCTGGTATGGAGTGATGGGGTGGGAGATGTGAGGACTTCTTAAATGCAGCTCTGAGCCAGGGCCCTCAAGAAAAGGGCTTTTAAAAGCATCCCCGAGGAACTTCATGGAAATGGTTCCAAATGTGGAAAAAGAGCACACATTGCTGCAAGGAGGTGTAACAACATTTTTTCCACGTAGAAGCGAGCTGCACTTGGTCACTCGTAACCCATCCAGCTGGCACTGCCCGGGGCACGGTGCTGGTGGCCAAGGGGTGCCAGTGGCTCCCTCCTTTCCATCCCCAAGAGCGGGTGACCCCGCACCCAGCCCTGCACCCCTGGAGCTCGCGGGAAGGAAGCCGTGCACTGCTCATACCCTGTCAAGCGCTCGTTCCAGCTGTGCCTGCCCCTCACCCTGCGGCACAGCAATGGGGAATGGGCTGCTTTCAGCTGCAGCTGGATTTGGAAAAACCCTTTTTTTTTTTCCTGATGGAAAATTTGTTTCTAAAGTGGAGTGTTCGTTGCAGAGCCTGGTGGTTCTTGTTTTTGTTTTATTTGTGTGTTTGTCCTTTTTATTTATTCCTGTGATTTTCTGTCAGGGTGCTAAAAATCTGTAAGACAATTTTCAGTCAGTCCTAGAGGTGAAACAACCGAGCTTTGTTCACGCTTCCAATACTGAGGTATAACCAATTTAATTAAATTTATGCTAATTCTGCGGAGGCAGAATATGGAATTCATTTAACGTCCATCTTACACGTGTGTATCTCTGTCTTAAGAGAACATAAGCTTTTATTTTCTGGGGTAAGAAAAATGCGCTTAATCATAAATCATATTTTGGTAGCTGAGCGTGGCAGGTTGGCCAACATCGGTCCCGTCAAAAATCCCACAGTGCTGGGCAAGATGTTCCGGCCCTGAGAGGAAGGTGTGTGGGGTGGTACTGGGGGTGTGTGGGACAGCACGTGTATTTATAAATGTAACTTCAGAAACGGGGACAAGGGCAAAGTAGCTCAAATGAAGAGCCAATTAAGATAATCTCAGCAGAATGAGGATTAACTGCCTCTTAATCTGAAGGATACCTAAAAATGCCTGTGGCCAGTTTAGATCAAACGTTTGTCTCTGCCGGGGACATTCGCAAGGGGCTTGGGTTGAACAGAATTTACAGTGGTGTTTGTGACTTGCAGAGCGTTGTTGAAGTAGCGATCTGGGCTCTGGGGTGCTGCTGGCAGAACGTGCCGCACAGCGTACCCCTTCGCTGCACTCCCATCAGCGTGGAAGTTGGAAGAAGTAAGAGCATTGGATCTATCGTAAAGAAATGATTGCTGCTATAAAAGGAGTTCGCTTCTGGCAGGTTTTCTTCTTGTGGAAAGTTGAAAACAGTAGCAAGCCCGTCAGTTCCGAACGAGTTGCAGTGCCCATCGTGACCTTTACCGGCGCTCCTAATCCAGCGAAAGGCTGGTCTGAAATGAGCCCGCGAGGCACGGGCACGTCCCGCCGGCTGGCAGCGACGGCGAGGTGGCATTCGCACCCCTGCTCCAGCACCTGGGTTTGGAATGGGCGCGCAAGGTCCCGCTGGGGATGGCTCTTCCTTTTACCGCCGGCGTTGCCGAGCGCTGCGGGCCTGCGTTTCGGGAAGGTGCTGGGCTGCGGCCTTGTTCCGGGGCTCACCGGGGAGGAGGGCGTGCGGCGGGCCCCGTTGCCGGGGAGGTTGCTGCGCGAGCGGAGGCCCGGCGGGAGAAGGCCCCTCCGAGGAGCGGTGCGGCGAGGTCGCGCCGGTGCCGTGTTAATTGTCGGGACTGGGAGGGTGGGAGCCGATTTCACCGGGGGCAATGGAAGAGATCCAATGAATTTCCACTCTGTTTCCCTGCTTGGCAAACCAGCACTTACTGTCACTTTGCATAAATAGGTTTATTTCAGAGGGTCAGCCGTCAGCACTCCCCCTCTTCCCCTCCTGGCCCACCCTCCCCTGAAGGATAGGAGGCCGACGAGCATTTAATTTCCCCAACAGCAGGTGCTTGTCATCCATCTGAAGATAGCTGCCAACATCTGGTGCAATTGCCTCAGCAAACGCCGTAACAAGGCGGCCTGCAGTTCAAACGCAGAGAGAGCATTGCCTCTTTAATGATAACAAGCTGTTGGCTTCCCCTCGGAGATGAATTCATCTCACAGATGTTTGTCTAGTTTTGGCAATCTTATCACTATAGCTTTGGTGATTATGCTCAACTGGAGACTATTACTATAAAAGAAGTTTGAACTTGTTCCATTTTTGCATTATTTATTTATTTATCCATTTATTTCTTTGCTTTCTGGATATAATTTGTATCAACAACCGCAATGTTGGTCCCATTACCCAAGTACCCTTATGGTTTTTTTCCTATTGCATCTGCTGAACAGTAGCATGCTACTTGACATTCACCGCTGGCGAATGTCTTTCAGCCACGCTGACATTTTTAACGTTCCCCATCAACAGCTTTGTGGTTTGAACCCTCTATTTAACACTGCATTTTCTGGGATTGCTTGGCCCTCGCTCTGTCTGTTCTCTCTAATAACTGCAATATACTGAGTGTTTCTGCAGAGCGCCGGGCGCCAAGAATATTCTGGATCCTTCCGTTTGGACGGTAGCACTCTGGTGACCTTGGCAGGGGTTTGTGATGACAACGTACAACCATCTTCATTGTTAGATCTTAAATGCTTCCAGCCTCAGCAGGATGGTAGGGAACGTGGAGGCCTGCAGGCTGAGGACTTCAGTGCTTGTTTGCTATTGTTTGGTTTTCTAACGTGCCCTTTTTTTGTTGCAGTTGTGTTGGTTTTAAAGAGACATTTTCTCCTGAATGTGTGGAATTTAATTCTGGTAAATAGGATTTATTTTTGGAAACGTGCTTGTGAATAGGTGACTCATGCCTGAATGAAGATGTGTCACTGTTGGTGGGGACACCACGTATATAATTTCTTAGTCTATAAATAGATGTCAGTCCAAGTATTGGTGACATGGTGATGCTTTGCACAGACTCGTTAGCTGCAGAGTGGCTTCTGAGGAAAGCTGTGTAGAGTGCCAGTCTCTCCTGCCGGAGCGATAGTTTCTGCTGATGCTTAAGGAGTAGACATCAATAGCTTCAGAAGGTGCTGGGACTACTTAAACTGGCACCACAGGAATCAGAATTCAGGCACATTCCCATGCTGCTTTCCTGGGGTGTACTTGGGGTGCTTCTCTCCATTGGGGAGTTTGGGCGCTTGTCAGATGCCAAGGGTGTCACCTGTAGGGTCCTGAAACTCAGAAACTCGCATCCGGTCCCTTCAGAGGCTCGTTTCTGTTACTGAGGGAGATTTTAAGCTGACTGCTCAGGATTAGAGATCACCACCATTTTCAAATGCTGGAATTAACAGCTCCTTCTTCCCATCTCTGATGCTAAACTGGTCACATGTTGTTGATGTTTGCTCAACACCATTTACCCACCAACACAGCACATATGGTTCAATGTCTGTCTTTTTTTTTTTCTCCCTGCTTCTGCTGTAGTTACAGTATTATTAAAAATCCATTAAATTTTAATGTACATCATAAAATATGTGCTCCTGTGAATGCGAGCACAGATAATTATTTCTGATGAATAAACCAAAAGGACAAGTATGTAAGAAGTTCATCCTGCAGCTTTCAATTTTCATTATATACATCTCCTGCAGGAGCAATCGTTGTGATGTTGCAGCTGGTTATTTTTGCGGCCTGGCTTCCCTAGAGATGGATGATGACAATGCAAACTTGAACTAGCAGAAGTGCCAGTGTTTTTGTGGGCATATTTGTAGATAAATGGTTGGCCAGGGGAGGTAACCCTCTGGAAGGCAGAGGATGTGAAGAGCACTCCAACACGGCAGCAACTTTCTCAGAGTTTTTGTTCAGTGCGTATTGGCTTTGTCGAATCTTGGAAAGTAACCCAATTATTTCTCATTAAAATAACCCAGAAATCTAGCAACAAGCAAGGTGTCATTGCTAAAACACTGCCAGGAAGCAAGGCAAGCTCTTCTTGGTTTCCAAGGCCTGAAGTAGGCAGGGGAATCATTAAAAATAATGCATTACAGTGTCCATAAAGTTTCATGTGGTATATAATGGTCCATAGGGGCCTCACCTAGTTTTCCATATGTGATACATACATAATGGTTACGGCTTCTCATTAACTTTCCCATAACACTGAATATACTTCTCCTTAGTACCCCCCGCCCCCCCTTTCAGGCTTCGCATTATTTGCCAAGCATTTCCTAATAAGCAGGAACTTAAATATTTATCACGCTTGCCTCCTGTCCCCAGCAGGCTCAAGAAGTTGTTGGCCTATCTCCTGTCCTGTTGTTTAATTTCCTATTCCTGAACGCTCTGGACAAAGCCCAGCTCTGTCAGGGTCCAGTCCTCTTGCTAAGAGGACTTTCCTAGGGTTCTCCTGCTCTGGTTTTGAGAGTCCATCCCAATATTTCTTGTGTTTAAGAGCATGTCTGCACCCAGAGAATTAGCCTTGGTGAAGCACAGAAACTCTTGCAGGGACTTTGGGCTAAGCAGCAGAACATAGCCCTTAGCCATCCCAAATCAGAAAGCCAAGAAGTCCCAGAAATCCCACCAAAACCTTCATGCCTATGGTTTCTTTGCACTTGGGGATCAGGGTTAAATCTGCTCAGGACTTGGTGGATCTGCTGTGATGACTTGGTGGCATTTTGCCCTGGAAAGCTGTCTTTTGGGGCTTTGCACTGCTGACAGAGTTTTAGCTGAGTTTGAATAAGGTAGTAACCCAAGAAAGATGATGTTCTGAGCTGCTGTGGTCTGCCAGATGAGTCCAGGGGTAAAGAGGAGAAAGATGGAGTTATGGCTGTGCTGGGAGCATGTTTAGGAGCTCAGCTTTGTGGACGTGGCACTGATTTGCTGTGTTATTTTGGCCTCATTCAGCTCCCCGCCCAAAATCTGGGACTAATAGTGTGGCTTTTCTACTGCTGCTGTAACTGCAGGCTGTTCTGAGGGGGAGTGAGCGTGTCGGTGTGCAGCACCTTCAGTGACCTTCGTCAAAGTCATGGTGCTGCTGCGATACCGAATGATGGCAGATAAATTCACCTCCGTACGGTTTAGTCTAGCTGGCTTTGTTCCTTCATTCCTGAGCCTCCCTGCGAAAGATTTTGTTTACTTTTCCTGAAATGGAAGAGGCCCTGTTACACAGTCCTCTTTCAAAAATAAACCTCCAAAAAGGAACACAAAAGCGAAGGAACAAAAATCAGATGTCGTCTGATAATACAGAGCAGATACTGATCTTGAGTTCAAGGCAACTTGAACCGGGGTTTTTTTTTTTTTTAAGCCTAATGCAAATTCTACCATTTTTGGGCAGTCTGGAGCTCTCCCCCTCTCCCTCCTGTACTTTCTGAAAACAATCAGAAAAGAGAACAGCGGTAAAATTCTAGAAGTAACAGCTATTGATTTCTTTTTTTGTTATTTTCTTTATTCCCCCCCCAACGCCTTCAGTTAGATTTATGCTCCGAGGTTCACAGAGTCAGTTAGGTCCTATGGAAAAGCTGTATTTCATTTGACCTTCTATAACTGTATTTTGACTTTAAGAAAGTAAAAATACCTGGTAAAGACCAGGTTGCATCGTTTCCGAGCCCAAGACCCGAATCTCGAATGGGGAGAAGAAGGACTGAGACAAAACAGTGTTCTTGCTGCTGAAGGGCTCCGTGGGGCCGTAGTGACCTGCTCCATGGGGCCGTAGTGACCCGCTCCGTGGGCTGGGGCTCCCCTGCACACCCTGCTTGTGCCCCTGACCTCTGGGTGAGCTGCTGAGCTCATCGAGCTTTTGCTCTATTTATTTACTCACTGGCCACTTGAAATGTCTTATTCCTGTTTGGCGCTTGGCGAGCCCGCCTGTCAAAATGGAAGCGAGCTGTCGGTAGCCAGTGACGTGGGAGTGAGCTGTGCTGGCTGGTGGTGAAATCTGGATTCGTTTGCTTGATGGACTTCTTAGGCTGTGGTGAGTCCAGAGGAGCCCATCGTGTCAAAGGGAGAGAGCTGCAGACATGAAATACCCGGTGACCGCAAAAGCAAGGGAATCGACATAACCATCGCTCCGGCCCTGCGCTCTGCCTCCCTGGGACGTGATCTTGGCTGCTGATGCTGCAGGGTCCCAGTGCCAGCCGTGGTGGGCGCACTGGGAGCGTGCCCTTCTGCTGCCGTGACCTTGTGCCAGCGCTCACTAAAAGCTGCCTGTCCCGGGGCTGGGGGCTTGTGTCTGCAGGAGGAGCTTTCTGGGGTGAGGGAAGGGACTCGCGCGTCCCCTTTAGTGAAGAGTTCTGCTTCTCTTCCTGCAGATGGGCTGAGGGCGTGTGTTGGGTCTGTTCTAGTAAAGCAGGAACGAGCCGTTAGGATCACAGCCGAAGGAAAGCTGTCCTGTCCTTTTGCAGCTGTTTACGGAGCACGTTTTGCTTCCCCCCGGTGAATGGCTGAGGTTGCCTCGCGAGGTGTTGCTGGTGGCCGTGGCCAGGGCGTTAACTGGAAACCCAACGTTTCCTTCACTGAAAATGGAGCTGAGGAATCTGCGTGTGCGCGGCTGCGATGCTGCTGCAGACTGGGTCGTGTGTGGGAGTGCTCAGAGCGCTGGAGTCTATTTGGGTGGCTTCAGGCTCCCTTCCCCTGACACCACAGCTGCCGGCAGCTGGCCGAGCCAAGGCGTGAGGCTCTCTGGCTTGGGTTAGTTGGCCAATGAGCCTCTTGAGTGCCACTGGCTGAAATACCTGTGGCATCAGCAGGTGCCTCTGTAGCAGTTTGTGGTGGTCTTTCTGAAGTTAGTTGGTTGTTCCTCACCCCTGAAGCGGCTGAGGAGGATAAATGAACTCCTCTGTAGTGCCAGAACTGTGCCTTGTTCATCAATAATTAAGATCTGGGTTCCTGGTGGAAAGCAAGCTTTGTGCCTGGGTGACTCATAGGCCGTATTTTCCATTCCTGCTTTCCTGTTTGAGTGGGCAGGTTTCTATACTATTCCTTGACCCAAAAATTTGTTCCGTAAAACCTACAGATGGTGCAGTCTGAGATAATGCATCTTTTGGGACTGGAGGCTTGCTTTTGACCTCTAGTTACGTGATGTAAATCGAACTGGAGTAGAGTTGTGGAAATAGGACAGGCTGGCTCTTGCGTCAGGGGCTGTTCAGCTTTATCATGGTAATAATGCCACGTGAAAATGCTAATACGTAGTGTGGTTTTGCCACGGCCTTCGGTGACGAGGGAAGCGCTCTAAAAATAAAAGAATTAGAGGGAACTGATGATTTCAGCCAGATTATTTGTGGACGTGAACTGGCAGAGATGAGAGGAGCTCTGCTGATCTACACCCACAGGGTGTGAAGGAACGTGATCCAGATGTCAGCAGCCCCGTGGGCTGCGCTGGTTTACACGGGCTGTGAATCGAACACTTTATTTTGAGCGGTGGAAAAAACATTCCCGTCGAATGAAGGATCTGCCTCCGCTCTTGCGCGTTCTCGTCCTTCTCCGCGCTCTCGTGGCCTCCAGCAGCAGGAGCTGGCGGCGAAGCGGCGGTGTCGGCAACGCAGCCACGGCAGCGGCCGCACGCGGCACGTGCTCGTTTGCTCACAGCCCGGCAAGAAATCCCTTCACTTGCTTATAGTGCTGCTAAAATATTAATGCAGAACAAATCACCCGGTTTAAACCGAACATCAGGCTGAGGAGAGAGAAATGGTGTGTGATGCTCTCCGTGGTTTGTAAGGGGAAACGTGTCTCTGCTGCCACGGAGCCCTCCTGGCAGAGTGCCCTGTGCCGGGGGGGGGGCAGAAAGATCTGTAGTAGCTGGGGAGTCTGATGGGTGAGAGTTTTGGTCTGTAACTCTTCCCGCATTCTTGGGAGCTAAGGTGAGACGAGAAAAGGAGCTTTGCTGTTTTGCATCGTCTGCGGCTGATTGGGAGGGTATTTGGAGAACACTAACTGCTCCCGGGACTTTTTCAAGCAGACCGTTTAAAATAGTTATTTTTCCCAGATGGTAAATACAGGAGACATCTTCAGCAGCCTGCTAGTAATAATAATACTTACATGGCACATTACATTTTCAAAGTGCTGTCCAAGTAGCTGATCTGTCTTGTCTTCTGCAGCGATGTGTAGTTAAACTTGAAGGATATTGGCCTGAATTTGTAGCAGTTTATCAGCCCCATCTGTGAGTGAATTTACTTCTCTGCTCTTACCTACTACGTGAGTAAACTGATTTCTCCTCTCTATCTTGACATTGATTCCAGTCTTTCATCTTGGTAGTGAAGAAGGTGATCTTTAAGCAGAACAGGGAAGAAAGATTTTTCTGCCTATTGCACTAGCAGGAAGATGAGCATCACTTTACAGAAGAAGGATGTTCTTTTTTCCAGCCTATGTAATGTATAAATGAACACAGACCTTCTTAGGAGGAGTGTGCTTTTTTCCTGTGGAATGACCTCCCCAGCTCCTAACCGCACACCGGCTCAGCGTGTCCTTTGCATACTCCACGTAGCTGATACTCACAGAATTACTGAGTTACTGAGGCTGGAAAAGCCCTCTGAGATCATCAAGTCCAGCCTATGACCCAACACCCCCACACTGGCTAGACCATGGCACTGATGGTGGCAGTTAGTGTTTGATGCCTCCTCCTAGCTGGGGTGAAACCCAGTCTTGCTCTGCCCGCTGGCCTTCTGGAGCAGTGGGTGGTTCATTGCCTTAAACTCTGTCAGTTCTCTGTGGTTCCGTAGCTGGGGATGGGGCAGGGCAGGGACAGGCAGCACCCCACGGGTTCTTGAAACGCTCCGCACCCAGCCCTGCTCCCGTTCTCTTAGTGTCTCCTGCGCTCCTGTCTCTTGCAGGATGTCAAAACTGAGCAGTGCCACGGGCTGGCATGGGCAGGAGATGGAGCGTGGAGGGACGAGAGAGAGGTGATGGATTGGGGGGAGGGTGGAGGAAGGAAGAAAACATCCCTCCTGAAAGGGGCCGGGGGAGAGAGCCAAGTTCCTCGAAAGAGGACCTCGCAAGGAATGTGCAGATGACATGAAAAAGTAATTAAAAGGAAAGCCCTAATGGGATGTTAGGGGAGATGCAGCTGGAACTTGAATAAGCAAATGTAAAGAGGGAATTAAGTTTGTAAGCTTTCCTCTCAGGAAAATACAGCAGCGGCTTCTGTTGATGTAAATCAGCATCGTGTCCGTGGCTGAAGAGCTGGAGCTTGCGAGTCTGGTTCGTTTTATTTTTGCTAGTCCTGAACCTTGAAAACACCCAGGGAAGGAGGAGGTGCCGCTTTGCAGAGGTGACGTGAAGGACACTTGATTCCAAAGCGAAGTGTATTGAATTCAGAAGCCATGGGAAACTGTTGGTGATGTAGTTTGCCTGGGGCAAATTGGTAGTTAGCTATAAGTAATATTAATTTAAGTGTATAATGCCTTAAATTATCCGGATAATTTAATCTATGTGATTTTAAAGAAATAATTTATCAGCTCTGATCTCGAATAAAAATAAAATAAAACAAATGAAACTAAAACCTTCAATTAATATTAGCACTTCTTTTTTACTCTGGAGAGTAATATGCAGCAGAGACGTTTATTTTTAGCCGTGAAGAATTTGCATGTGTGTTTCCAGATGTATTCTTAGACTTTGTACTGCTTAAAATTCAGCTGCCACAGTACGTAGATCTGAATTTTCTTTTCCGTAGCGTTTTGTCTCTGCCACTGTGGATATTCTTTACTTTTTTTTTTCTCCACCCCCCTCCCCCCCATTTTTTTTCTCTTTCTCTTCCCAGCAGAGTGGTGGAGGGGGGGTGATGATTAAGGCAGTCGGTAAGTCTCTGAGCTTCCTCTGAACTCTGTGCCCTCTGCGAGGAGTGACCTATTTAGATGAGGCTCTTTGATGCAGTTGGGGAGGTCAGGTGAGGTCAGAGCACTGGCTGTGCCAGAAATCCCACAGATGCAGGAAGCGCAGAACTTCTGGAGGATGCGGCTTGAACAGGCAGTTATTTCAGCGTGTTCTCTCTCTCTGTGTGCATTTGTTCTCTTACTAAATTCCTGAAGCAGAGAGGGCCGGATCCTCTGCAGTGCAGAGACCGGCGGGGCTGCCTTGGCGAGCGGCGGGCGGGTGAAGAGCCCCTGGCAGCAGGGGGATGCCTGGCAGGGGCTGAGGGCACCAGGGCAGCCGGCAGTGCCCGGGCCGGAGTCGCTCTGGCTGCGCTGCCCCGCGCGACGCTTACGCAGATGCACGCGAGTTGCAACCCTGCCTCCCCAGCCCGTCGGGTCTGTCTCCTTCCTTACAGCTTCTGATCTGAAGAAGGGGGGCCACACGGATGTGTTAAATCCTCCAGCCTTTTTAATTCCTCTAATTGCCATGTGGAAGAAAAGGAAGGAGGAAGAATGCTCCTCTTAGCTTGGTTGTCCCAAAGTAAAATCCCAGCTGAGCAGCTTAAAATAGATGGTCAGCTGGTTGGGAGGGCTGGAACTAGCCCGGGGAGCACGGCATCTGTCTCCCAGGAATGCTGCCTGGTCATCAGGCCGGATAAATCGGGACTAGCGCTGCTGGTCTGTGTCTGTGCGAGGGACAGACTGTCACGAGGAAGGGGAGCTGCCCTGGATGGCAGCGAGGCTGGTTTGCTTCAGTCCTCCGACATCTGCCTGGGAATCGATAACCCGCTGCCGGTGGACATCGCGGGTCCCAGCAGCATCCCTCCTCTTTGGCCTGCCCCAGGATCTCTGGCGCTGAAGCTACTTTTAATGGTGCATCTAATAACTGATCCAGCTTAAAAAGGGGGGGTGGGGGGAGAGATTATGCCTATGATAGCAGCACAATGACCAAGTCTGTATTTTACCTTCTGTGCCTTTCCTCTGCATGCCGCTGTCGCCTCCCTCCCTCGGAGCCGGGGGCTGGGTCCAATGACAGTGCTGCTTTTCCTCAGATGCAGCACAAAACAGATTTTTCTAGTGGCTGAATTTAATCACTTAGATGCAGAACACTGATAGACTGAATCAATTTAATTCCTATTGCTCATGACTGGGAGGGGAGAGAGGGGAAGAGGAAGGTCATAACAATTTAGTAGGCAACAACTTGGCTTAAAAATGTAACCAATAGGTCAGTCATGGGGTTTTTTGTTTTGGTTGTCGTCTTTTTTTTATTTTTAAAAACCTGCCCAGGCCAAGGAATACGGCAGCCTTGGAAAGTGGGAGGTGCTGTGCCCTGCAAGGTGGGGAGAGGTCGGGTACTGGTGTGAGGGTGATGGGTGAAATGCTGCGGCTGCTGCAGAGCTGTAGAATCACCTCCCGTAGGAAACAAAATTGATGCTACTTCCTCTTTTTTTGAGGGAGCTGCTGGAAAAGTCATCTTATCATTGGGCTGTAGATGTCTGAAATGGCGTGTGATGTTGGAGCATCTCTGCTGAGGGGGCAAGTGCTGGGCTGAGGGGTTCTTGGATGGTGACAGATCTCTTTGTGAGACTTCAGTGACTTGCTGCCGTGTGGTCTTGCTCAAAGAATAGAAGGATTTAGTTGGAAATGGAGCAGTCTGTGAGTCATATTTCAAAATAAGGCCCTGCTTTTCCTAGTATCTGTTGCAGCTGTAGTCTACCCATTTGGTATGAAGCCCAAAGCTGCGGGTTCACTGGTGCCCATTCCAAGGGTGGTGGCTCTGTGGAGCGTGGGCTGTGCAGGCCTTGTCCATGCCCGGTGCTTTCCGACCCTCCTGCAATTCTGGTGATCTCAGGAGATGAATCTCGCATGAAGGAAAGGTCCCCAGGATTCACCCAGGTAAGCTGCTGATGTTGGACTCATCTTCTACAAGCATCCGGTCCCGCCAAGAGAAAGGGCAGGGGCCTCACCCCGAGTGGCAGCCCCTGGGATGCTTCAGAAGGATCTTTCATGATTTCTCACGCAGCTCTTAGCCAGGTGGGTGCTGCAGGGTGCAGGTGAGACCGTCCCTTCCTCGGAGGGATTAATAACTCGGTGGCGATGCTGCGCCGGCCTTCACAGGGAAACTATCTCCCTGCCAGGGCCGCCTCAGGTGCCATCCAGCCGGGCTGGGCAGAGCAGCACATCCCTCCATCCAGCTGCTGTGACTGCCCGGGGCTGGCCTTAGGAGCAGCCGTTGTTCTTAAGTGAGACACACAGTAGTAGTGAACTAATAAAAGCAAACTTGGCCAGCTTGATAGCAAACTTGGTAGCCTGCCACAGCCATCGGGCCATATGCACAACAGTAAATAAAAGCTGTAGCTGAATCTCTTTCAAGTTTTATATAATGTTTGTTACAATGTAGAACGGAGGGCGGGAAATGCCTCTTGGGAGTAGTTCTACCAAAAAATAAGTCTGAACCTCCCTTGTTACGTAGGTGCAGAGCAGGGAGGTGACGCTGGTACGGAGAAGGAGCTCTCCTGTCTGTGTCGCAGCCTCTGCTGCGGTGCCTCCAGAAGCAGCCCCAGGCTGCCCAGTGCTGGGGGTTCGCAGGCTGGTGCCGGGCAGAAACCTCGCGGCCGAGGGCAGAGCCGCACAAGGACGCGGCGTTAGCGGCCACGGGCAAAGCCAGCGCGATAGCCAGATGGCTGACGCGGAGGGCTTTGCAGCCTGGTGCTGCCTGCACAGCTGAGCAAGGACGTAAACCCGAGCAGTGACGGTGGGAGCAGAAGGGGAGGAAGTTTGACTGTGCTAAGTGATGGTCAACTTAAAAATAGACCCGTCTATTTCTAGCGTTGGCAGCACGCTGCTGCCTCCCAGCCAGGACCAGCCTGGCTGCCACCGCACCTTACGTGCACACACGTTTGTGGGCAAGGGCTGCCCAGGGAGGTGCTGGGGGTGTTGCTCCATCGCTTTTCTCCCAGCCCCTCGCCCGTTCCTCTCCAGCACGAGCTCTTTGCGGTGACATCTGCCGCATCCAGGCCCCTCGCCAGCCGGAGCATCGCTCGTGCGGGTGCCGACGTGACTGTCCTGCCTGCCCTGGGCCGGCACGAGGCCTGCTGCTGCTGGGCACCGGCAGCCCCAGGGTGGCACAGAGGCTGGCAGCGCTTGGGCTGGTTTTTTCCTTTCTGCCTGTGTTGAAGTGCCCAGCTCATGTGTGGGTGGCCTCATCCTCAGCTGCTGCCGGCTGGGAAGGAGGTGTCGTGTAAGCACCCGTTTAATTGCCACGCGTCGGTCACAGGCGACTCTTACAGGTTATAGACAGAGGTGGCACCGGAGGAGGGCGAGCGGGGCCGGGGTGATGTGCTGCGCAGGAGGCCATGCAAGTCACTGCCCGTGGCCTTGGGGCCGTGTTTCTTTCCGGTGGGGCAGAGCCGCGTCTCTCCCTCGACTCCCGTTGTCTCCTCCTGGCCAGGAGATGTTTGGTGAGACCAGGGCTGGGCAGAATCCAAGGTGGTGGCTGGGTGTGCCAAGGCTGGGCAGGCTGCTCCCCCAGCATGGTGAACCAAGAGCCATGTTCCTAATTTATCCCTCTCTTCCTTCTTTCCTTCCTTCTGTTCCTACGCAGGTATTTTTGTTGCCACTGATACCTTTGGGGCTGACTTGGGGTTTTTGAATCTAGGCAGAAAATTGAGGCGTTTTTGACGTAGCCAGATCACCCCTTTGCCTGCACCGCTCCAGACCAGGGCAGCATCGAGTCGTTTCACGTGCAGTCTGTTCTTGATGGTGACGAGGTTTTTTCCTCTGATTTATTGTCGACTTCTCACTCCAAATTAGAGGATATTTGGGGGAGTTTCTTAGGAGCTTTTTCATTCCTAGAAGGAAACCCGTGCCACTGCTTCCGTTACAAACCTCTGCTTGTAAAATACCTGCTCCTAGTTGAAACTTGATCTAATTAAATCTTAATTATATGGACAAGGTTGTGATTTTTTTTTTATATATATATATACATTTAAAAGAAAAAAAAAGGGGGAGAAATTGTTGTTAGGGACTGTTTCCTTTGAGATTGTCTGTCCAGCACTGATGCATATTCTGTTTGTTACCTGGATGTCTTTAATTCCAGCACCTACGAGGCTGGGGGGGGATGATTGGGGGTTTTATTGGTACAGTCACTTGCATATTCAGCTCTGACCTGTAACTGGTGCCTCTGCAATGGAAACAGTCAGCAGAACAGTGTAAGCTTTTGATGGATGGCACTTCCAGCGGTAAAAGCTAGCACCCCGGAGAATAGCTGTGGTTTTTAGCAGGGATTTGAATAGAAAGAAAAAAGAAGGATGATCCAGTACCTGGCTAAGCTGGAGTTTTCCTGTTGCACAGCAGATGGGGTGGGAGGGGTGTGTGGAGAGGGCAGGAGAAGCCGAGTTCCTCCTCAGCAGAGGGTGAGCTCCCGTCGCTCTGTGGGACCGGTGCCGTCGCGGAACGTGGCCGCTCTCCGGCCCTCGCAGCCGCTGCTGACTCTCCACCTAGATATGCTTTCACCTAGAGGCCCTTTTGCCTAAATTAGACTTGAAGTTTCAGTAATGTTTTGTCAGGGGGGATTTTTGCACTTGAAATGAAACCAACTGGTTTGGTTCCAAAGAGCGTATTGAGGGGAGATTAATGTCTTTCCCATCACAATTCTTATAAGGGCAGATGTGGGTTCTTTTGGGGTTTGTTTTTGTTTTAATAAAGAGTGATTTTACCTTAATGCTTCGACTTTGGGCTGCCAGTTTGGGTTTAAAAGTCAGGGCTGCTGTTTCACTCACTAATGTGCACTTAAGGGTAGAATTTCTGCTTTGGTTTCCAATCTCTTGAGCTTTTGTCTTTATTTATTTTAAAATCACAACCTTATGCGTTATTTAAACGCTTTTTTATTTAATCAGTTATTCTTTTAAGTGGCCTTAATTGTATAAAGATTATTATGCATAAGAGATGCCTATAATTAGAAGGGGGGATTGGTGCTATTAGTGTTTTAGTGGGGAAAATTACAGTGTTCATCAACTGTTTGGAGAGTGGAGGCATCACCTATTAACATTCACCAAGTCCTGTAATCCTATCGGAGGACTGGCTCCTGCTCACTTGGGCGAGTTGGGCTGCTCCAGTATTTCTTCTACAAGTCCTCTGCTCTTTGCCTTCTCTTCCTCTGCCTTTCCTTCTGGCACAGAACTGGAAACAATCCTGTCTCTGCTTTGCTGCAAGGTTCAGTCCGTTACGTGAAGCCTCAGGCATGTGGTGCGATGCCGAGTGCTCCGAGCTCCGCTCCTCAGCAGTGAAGAGCTCCCGAATGTCTCGCTGCGGTTTTGAAACCCACGGAAAGACGTGAGCTCTGCTTTGGAGTTCTCTTCCATGGCAATAGTGAACAAAATCAAAATCACCTTTCACTTTTCCTTGAGAGCAGGAATTACTTGCACAGCAAACATGAATTTGTGTCTCTTGGGCTTTGAAGAGACTTGACTTGGGCTGCTCCGCTGCCTTGTGCTCTCCTGCTCCTCTCGCTGGTGGCTGGGGGGGGGGGACCCGCTGTCACTTACGACAGTCCGGATGATTTCCAGCTCGAAGGATTCAGCAATGGCATGAACACAAGGTGGTTTAAAGTCTCGTGAGCTCTTTCCAGACTCAGTTCTGAGCCAGCTCTCTTGGGAAGAAAATGTCACCTCCAGCCTTCTTTTCACTACCACCCTCCTGTTAACAGCGTGTGCGTGCAAAAGCACTGATAAACATACAGAGCTCTTGTGATGTCCCATAAGCAGGTAGGTGATTTATTGGGAGCAATTACTCTGCCCATCCTTGGTGAGCTGAAATGAGCAGGAGAGGAGGGAGTGTGCCACGTCTTGGCAGCCTGCCTGCCCTGCGTGTGTTGTTGGGCTGTCTTCTCCCTCCGTCTCCTCCCCTTCCACACTCGAACAGCGTGACACCGGGGGACCGTTGATTTCTGCTCTCCACGTTGTTAATGAAAAATTCCTATTTGGCCCCTAGTTCTTGAAATCCTTTGAGACAGCCACGACAGTTTAGGTACTTCAGGAGCAAACGTGCCAGCCTGGGTGATGTATGACCTGGTGAACTTTCGAGGGACAAAAGGGTCAGCTTTTGTTGGCCATAAAACTGAGAGAGGCTCTTACCCATGTGATTAGTGTATTTTCTGTAGCCAGTTTGCTGAACATACTTTGGTAACTCAGTACACAGTTTCCATCTTGGATGGCACATGAGATTTATCACGCCTCTTAATGCTTAATAATTTTATTTTGAGGTTTAGATGCAGCCAAATAAAGCCTTCTGATACGTTTCCTGCAACTGCAGAAGCAGTCCTCCTTTTCTTCTCAGCTGTGAATCTCTCTGCCAAGTTACAACCATTCATTGTGAGAGAAGGGAAGTATTATTTGAGATCACCTTGTAATGCTTTGTTGCCACATTTTATCTTCCTGGACAGTGTGGTAGTGGAATGCTCTCCATTTATGACGTGCGGGGTACAGATGGCAACTCATTAAAACTTTAGTGATAATCACCCTTCCTATGGAATTACCACTTAAATCTGGTTAGTAGAGGAGGAGGAGAAACATGTCACCAAAACATGCTTCTTCTGGGTGGTTTAAAAGCATATGGGATTGAGTGGTTTATGTGTGCCCCCTTGTCAGGAGTCCTCAGAGCAGATTGCCAGAATTGTTGAGCAGTTCGAGTTTAATGGAGGTACAGGAGCTTTTGCTCTTGATCCCTTTGACAGTTAAGCTGTCGTCTTTGAGTGCATTTAAAAAAAAAAAAAAAAAAGTCTTTTAAATACAGCTTTTTTTTTTCAGATAAATGGAGGCAAGAACAAGTATGTGAGGCAGCTGGTAAGGAGCTTTTTGGTCATTTCAAGGTTGGGAAGCGTTCTGTGGGGAGCAATGCATCATTGTTAGATGGCCTCAAAGCAAAAACCGTACTTGCTTCTTTGTCCTGGCTTGTGCAGATGGTAAGAGGAATGGTCCCAAGGGCTCGCTGAGAGCCTGGAAGTGCCTGGGAGTTAAAGAAAATATTTGGATTCAAGTCTAAGCACTGTTACAGATTTTCTTTGGGACTTGGAGCAAGTCACTTATTTCTTCTCTGCCTCCGTTTCCCATCTGTAAGATCTGGTTGAAGTGTCAATGCCTTGCTTGTAGTGGAGTGTCGGAGGGATGTGCAGTAGAGGTTATGAAGTATTTAGGCACGAGCAGGATGGAATGTTATTGCTAGACAGAGTTGTGCAGTATATTTTGAGAGTTAGAGGTAGTGAGTGTGAGTGGTGAAGCTGATTCCCAGAGGTGGGAAGCGATGTCACCTGTCCCAGAGACCTGCATTCGGGCCTCATTACAGAGGGTACCAATTAACATCTTGAACATACCAACAAATTTCAGCCTAGAGGTGTCTGTGGAGAGCTGCCCAAGTAAATTTGCCTTTGTTAAGAATGCCACAGTTTCCTTGTAAAATGTTGTTCTAAAATGGCTCTCGAGGGATTGGGATTTGCAAGCCTGGAGCAGGCATTCAGGATTCCTGGGCAGTGACATCCTGGGCCTTTTTCTGGATGGTGTTTTTCTTCCTGTCACCTGAGCATCCTTTGTTACTTGCTGAGAAGAGGGTTTTTTCATCTCTCGCTGAAGTGCTTTGAGTTGACAGAGGGATGAGCGATGCCTTCTGGCTTTCCCTGTTCTTTCCTGTCCTCTCTTTTTGAACGAGCGCAGTATCTTCAGAGGTGACTTGTGCTGAGAAGAGCGTGGCCGAGGAGGCTGGGCGAGGTCCACGCACACACCCACCGCTGCGCAGTGCCAGCCCATTACAGCCCAGTTAGCGCTTCCACCCAGCTTGAGACAGGCCAGCACAGCATCCCGTCCAGTAACCTAAATGGTCTCCCTTGCCGGGGTAACGCAGGTACGTGAAGGGCGTGGACCTTTTTCCCCCAGTTCCAAGGACTGGGGTGGAAGCGTCCCCGTGTCCCCTGTCTGTGCAGCTCTGCAAAGCTGTCTCCTCCTGCCTTGCGCTGGAGGGCAGCCAGCGGCTGGGCGGCTGCGGTCGCTGCTCCTGCTTGTTGGCTGCAGGTTTGCTGGCATGTGTGGGGCGAGCCACCAGCCAGAATTTGGCTACTGTTTCCTCTGAGTCACATCTGTCTAGTCTTCCTAAAGCAAAGAGAAAAAGCTTTCCTGCTTTTGGTGCTGCAGAGCCAAGAGCTGCTTCCTGGCTGCTCCTGCTTCGCTCTGGCTGCTGTGCGCAGACCTGTGCCTGGTCACAGCACCAGCCAAGAGCTTCACTTGGGTGTGCCAGGTGAGCGGTGGGCGCTTGGGAGAGAAAAATTCAGAGTTTCAAACAGTATCCTGCCTTCAATCAGCTTTTATGTGGGGGAAAAACAGGATGCGGGGTGGGACACAGAGATTTCTTAAATATGGACCTTCCTCCTCATTATAGCTGTACTTGAAGTGATAATCGTCTGTTTAGGGTGCTTAAATGAATTCCTGATTCTGCATCTAGCCGTCTGATTGTGGATCCGTCTGTGCCCTGTGCTCCACTGTCACTCAGCCGGTTGTTGGAGACTGGATTGAAGTGCCTTTAGGTGCTTTTTGCTTATCTTGTACCTTGATTTTGCCTCATTTGTCAGCAGTCAGAGCTTCGCTGCAACCTGAGCCCTCCTCTGACAGCGCTGACAGGGCTGAGAGACAGCAGAGGTGACCAGGGCCGTACACGTTCCCTCCGGTGTCGCTGTGGAGTGTCCCCGGGTTTTGGAGAGGAGCTTTGACCCTGTCTGGCCTCTCCTCTGGGTGCTGTAGCGCGGGGCGAGAGCAGGACATGGAGCTCCTGGGTCGGTGCTGCCCTCGCTGCTGTGCCATCAGCCTCATTTGCCTGGAGTTTAAACCTCAGCCCGTCTGCTTTGGATTTTACAGCTTTCATTCTCCAAAGGAGACCAATAACATTTTCTCTGATCTCCTCTTTAACAGCCACTCGAGCTGCGGGTGGCACCGAGTACCCGTCCAGTGGGAGCTGTGGAGCCTGCAGCAGGTTCTTGGGCAGTGCCACTGAACTCCTGTCCCTCTGCGGATCACGGAAGAGTTTCGGTCTCGGGGGCAGTGACCCAGTGCGGGGTGGGATGTTGTGCACGGGTAGTTTGGTCTTTACCCAGGGCTTTTGTCCAGCACGTGGTGGTCTCTAAAGATTGGAGTTCACAGCTTGACCCGCAGCAGGCCCTGGGGTGAGGTTTGCTGGGCTGGGCAGCCTTGTGCCTCGGGGATGTACGTGTGCTGCCATCTGCTCTCCTGCAGCTGCAGCCCGTCAGCTCAGCCTGTGCAGAAGGAGCAATGGTGCTTCACTTGGTTGGTTCCTGGAAAATGGTTAACATTTCCAGCCCAGTGACTGTCCTGTGGTGATGAAGACTGCAAAAGGGGAAGAGTATTCCCAGCAGCTGCTCTGTGGCCAGGTGGTTTCCATGCCGGGGAAGGAGAGGAATCTTCGTAAGAAGTCAGCGAACGGGTCAGTGATCCAGGTGACAGCTTGTGTTTTGTTCTAGGGGAGTGCCAAGAGCTGGAGATTTCTCTCGCTGTTCACAGACTTGCACCCAAAGGAGTCATGGGCTGAGCAGAGGGAGAATAACTGAGGCCCCTTGTCCACACACGGGTAGAAAAGGGGGATTGCAGTGGAGGAGAAAGTGGCCAGGAGTTCCCAGAAGGGTGTCTGCAGGACACCTGCAATTCCTCATAACTATGGGACATAAAGAAAAGTAGGCAGTATTTATTTATTTTTAGAAGTGCTTGAAAATCATCAGACCAGTTCTGTTTCAAGAAGGTAATTTTTTCTGACTGTAGGATCTGAATCAGCACCCCAGGAGTTTTGTGGGTGCTTTGAAGACATGCGTATGCTCCCCACGTCCTGCGGTGGTTGTGAGAAGCACAGGCAGAGCAGAGGAACACGGGGTTTTTCTGCCTTGCCCATTTGATTGTAGGACAGTGCAGAATAGAAGAATCCACCCTCCTGGGAAGGGTACCATCTTTTAAACAAGGCACTTGTGAAAAAATAATACAACAAATAACACTTGCGTACGCGTGTTCCGGTATAAACACCCATGCTTAAGGGGGCTACAAGAAAGCTGGTGAGGGACTTTTTAGGATGTTACGTAGTGGTGGGACTGGAGGGAATGGATCAAAATTAGAGGTGGGTGAATTCAGGTTAGACATTAGGAAGAATTTCTTCCCCATGAGGGTGGTGGGACACTGGCACAGGTTGCCCAGAGAGGTGGTGGAAGCCCCATCCCTGGAGGTTTTTAAGGGCAAGTTGGATGGGGCTCTGAGCACCCTGCTCTAGTGGGAGGTGTCCCTGCCCGTGGCCGGGGAGTTGGAACTGGATGATCTTTAAGGTCCCTTCCAACCCTGACAATTCTGTGATTCTATGACTGGTGGCAGATGTGGGGGCCGTGGGCCTGAAGCCGCTCCTGGGCAGCGCGAGGAGCTGAGCCGAGCCGCAGGCCTGTGCGTGTGCTGGAAGTACTTAGTTCTGCTTTATTACCACCCCCCCCCCCAAAAAAAGAACATCTGCTAACACATAGCTTAAAACCAGGCTGCAGAGGAGAGCACAAAGCCCCCTCGCTTCGCTGCAGCTGAACTCGGGGAAGAGCTGACGGAAGGGCACGCGAGCTGCTGCGCGGTCGGGCTTTGCGGAGCGCTCGTGGTCGCGCCCGGCTGCGCGTTCGTGGCGCAGTTACAAACTGTATGTAATAATAGCAAGCGCATATTAATTTTTAATAGAAATCTGTAACGGCTCATGACGCTGAAATATGGTGTCTCTGTTGACAATTGCTATTTTGGGTGGAAACAAACCCCGAGGCCTCTGCCGCACTGCTGTGTGTTTATAAACACTGCTGTCTGCAGAAGAGGAGATGTGGTTTTCAGCATCTCGATGCCATAAGTAATTTTTCTCTGATTTAATGGTAAACTTCAAAGTCAATTGTTTGGACTACAGATTGCAGCGGATGTCTACGATGTTCGCTTCTCATCTTTTAAATGCATTGAGCTCTTTAGTGGACAGGTACCGGGGAGTGGGAGGCATTTTAGAGAACGCCCCTGCTTTTCATGCGCTGGCTCCAGCAAAAGGTTTGCTGTGAAATAGCGGTCTCGGAACGTATCCAGAACACACTCAGGATTGTAAGTACGAATTCTTGTTGGGGCTTTCAGAAGGAAGCCCAGTTTCCCTCTAACGGTTTTCTGCGTGGTCCCACCGCGCGGGTTCTTTCTGCTGACCTGTCCCGCGGCGGAGCGGAAGCCGTCTGCCGTCCCCCCGACGCTTTCCCACGGGGCTGGTCCCCAGTGCTCGCTTGCTTAGTACTTGGGCTGTTAATTGCTTTAGAAATCATCACTTTCAAGCTCTTGGTGGGGGAGTTTTGGTTTTTATTTGACTTGTTTGTGGATAGAAGGAAACTTTGATGTAACTGGAGTGCTTTGGTGCCGGGTGCTGGGCATTGCTTAGTGCTTCTGCTCGGTCTCAGGTCCCTGTAGCTGTCTGGTTTAATCACCTCCTGTGTTTGTAGCATCTTTCTTAGTGGTCTTTACAGATTCAAAGGCATTTTTACCTCTCCTAGGAGCATGAAGCATCCTAATGGCTGTTGCTGTGGGCCTGTGGATGTGCATCTCATTCTTTTCCTGGTCACGGGAGTTTAAACCGGGAGCTGGTGAGGCCTGATGTGTGCTGATGGGGATGTTTTGTGGCTACAGCTGTTGGAGGAGGAAACAGGGGTGATGTGCTCTCAGCCACTGCAAGAATACTGACTCAAACCTAAGAGTGAAGTAGATCTTTTTTTAGACCAAATAATTTTTACTCAGCTTGGTACCCAGCAAGCCTTGGTGGGGCTGGGAGCATTGGACTGGTGGGGTGAGGATGGTAGCACACAAGTGGGGAAGGGAACCTCCTTGTCAGGCTCAGCAGCAAAGTGAACAGTTTAAGGTTGACATGTTAAAACCCAGCGACAGCTGGGTAAGATATCGAAGCCCTCAGCATGTGCTGATACAAAAGGAAAACCTGTATCAATCCATTATTGAGCGTAGGAGAGCGTTGGTGGTGGCTGGAGTTAGGCTGGCAGGCAGAGGAAGGGCTCCTGAGCTGGCTGGCTTGGAGCAGTCTCCACCGAGGGTTCTCACATCGCTCTTTGTCCCGCATTAAGTAGACATGGAGCACGTTAGTTACGTGTTTGATATTGACCTGCTTTTCTGCACCTCCATCCTTGAACTTTTGCTTTGTTTCAATGGTCTGTTCCCTTTGCCTGGAGAGGAGAATTCCCCTTTGCTGTTTTTCTAGGAATTCTTTTCTCCTTCTTCTGGAAAGTCAGTCCAGAAACTGCTGGATACCGATACCTCTAGAGGACTTGTGACTGTTTACCAGACGCTTCAACCACTGCAGCAGTTGTTGCAGGAGTTCTTCAGCTTCTGCTGGCTCCTCTGCACAGGCCTGGCTTTTATTTTTCCCCTGACAAAATCTGTAAGAGTCTCCCCTGGCACTGGGAGCAGATGCCGACAGCCGCGATGATGCCGCTTGCGGAAGGGTTTGGGTCTGGGTACCGCGGGCTGCCCGCTTGTGCCCCGGCGTCGTCGGCGCACCGGTGAAGTTTGTGAGTACCCCACACGTGCGTAGCAGCGGCCGGCATTTGTTGGACTATCGAGAGGGTTTGTTTTCCCAAATAACCCTCTGAATTATTCTGTGTAATTAACTTGTGAACTTATTTAAAATGATAACGGGTTAGGGAGGAGGAGAGGAGCTGTGGTGGAGCTCAGGAAACCGATAGCGTTGCATCCCTTTTCCCCACTGATCGCAAGGTCGTCTCCGACAGCTGCTGAGGCGTAATTAGCCAGCCCGGGCGTCGGGGGTTGAACAATTGAAAAATTACAGGGGTCAGTGACTCGGTGTCTTAAATTTTAATAAGTACATAAAAACAAAGTGCTGAGTTATTAAAAATTAATCCTGCTAAGCGGTTGTTTAGGCTTTTTGGATACGGAAAGCCTGAGCGTGTCCATTTGTCCGCCGGGGCTGGCGAAGCGCGGGTGGTTATCTCTCTGCCCGCGCCGCTCGCCGGCAACAGTTTAATGGGAGTGTTGAGTTTGATTATTAATTTAATCAAGGTCATACTTTGTTTATGCAGAAGTAGAGTGAACTGTGGCCCTCAGTAATCCTTTCTCTCTTCGCTAGCTCAGCCTTTGTGATTCTTATAAGCTGCTCGTACGAGCAGAGTTGGGATATTCACACAGTCAAGTGGATATTGTGCAAGTGTTGATTATAGCGTGTGGCTCCGTCCCTTCCCGAGCACGGAGATGTTCTGTTAACACGGGAGGTCGATCTGTCAGCGTTAACATCAGAAGCCTAGTTTTTTTTAATTACTTTTTTTTTTTTTTACCCTCTTTGGGGCTCTAGATCTGGTTATAAAACTTGGTTCGGAGCTTTGAAGCACGGCGAGGGTGCTTGCTTCTCGCTGTGCGTTCTTCCTAAAGCATTCAGCCGTGGCGTTTATACAAGAACAGATTTGGGGACTTCGGGCTGCTCTGATTTTACAGCTTTGTGCGCGCATCGTGTTCCGTGAAGCCCCAAGAACTTGCTGCAGAAGAAGGTGAACCCCTTCTCTGACCCACCTGGCAGTGTTTTTGGAGGCAGTTAAACAGAAATGGCATGCAAAGCAGGGAGGGTAGGTTGAGCCCGGGGGTAGGTTTTGGAATGAGACGTTTATTTCCTTAAGTCCTGTGCAGGAATTCATAAAGGAATCCAGTAAGAATGCTTGCTTTTATTTAAACATAAAAGTATTGGGAAGATGCATGCTATTGGATTGCCCCGGGGATAGCTGGAAAAATCTTGAGGTGTATTAGACATATAATCTGACTTTTCAGACAGCTGAAGATAGGATATTAAGATCTTTCTTCTCCATCCTGAGGCCTTTGAGTTAGCCCAGGTCACTACTGACCAGCTTTCCAGCCTGCATAATGTGACTTTTTTTATTTAGCAGCTCTTAAACTTTCCTGAACACCAGCCCCAGTGAAAACTCTGGGGACCTTTTGGCCAAACTCACCCTTGGAGGAGGAGAGAACTGGGGAGAGGGGTGTCCCACAGCTGGGAGCTGGAGTTCGCAGTCCTGGTCTGCTCCCCCCCCAGCGTGACCTTGAGCCGCTGAAGTGCTGAAATCCGCAGCCAGGAATATTAAGATTAAACTGATGCTGATTTTTGTTCTCTGTAATTCACTGGGCTGTAATTTATGGCCGTAACTCACAGCTGAGCAGTGGCCACGTGAGCGGACTGGGGGTGAGGAGGCTGCTCCCAGCCAGCCCTGGGGAGCTGCTGTGGTCCCCTGGGCCAGCTCCCACAGCTGCCCAGCCTCACCCTCCATCCCTCCATCCCCTGGAAAACACGTCCCGCTGCACAGCGGGGTCATGGCCGGAGGGGTTCAGGGTCCGCAGGTGCTCTGCGTTCAGGCTGGTTGGTAAATAAGGTGTTTAACCCACCAGCATCGTGATGCCTCCCCGTGCAAAGAGCCTACTTTTGCTCCTGCTTTTGAGCGATACAGGGTGGCAGTGGGGACAGGAGGTGGGTGCCTCTCCAGGCCTCTTTCTCCACACCACAAAGAAAGCGTGGGGTGTTTTTCCCTAACTCTTTAGTAAGGGCTGCAGAGCAGGAGGCTGCGGGAGGAGGGCTGCAGGCCTTCCCTGTGACGTGATGCCGAGGAGTGATCGCATCCCTTCGGAGCTGGCTGGTGTGGACCATCACCTCCTCCCCAGCACTGCTGCTCCCCTCAGCCACCCGCGCTGAGCTGCCTTGAACCATCTCCCCTTTTGTGAGCAGCGAGGTGAAAGAATAGCAAGAGCCTTATTAAGATGTTTTTAGATAACGTTTGCTCAGCTGCGAGCCGGCAAAAGATTTTTCAGAGTCTATTAGGCAGCCAGTGCTATTGAATCGTAAGGTTGATTTGAAAAATTGGCACCTAATGGTTTACAACTGGAATAAATTTCCGGAAATTGGACCGCGGAGAGAAACTTCTTTCTGTGTGCGCGCAGCGCGCTGCTGAGCCCGCGCCCCGGCGAGGGGCCGCTGCTCGCTGCAATCGCCGCCCGGGATTTCTCCCTGCTAATTAGGGAACGCGAGGAGTTCAGATCAGCTTCTATTCATTTCTCTGTTCTGACAAAGCTGTTTGATGGGGAGAGGGTTGCTGGGGGGAGACCCTCCTCCTGGCTGGAGTCTCTTTCTCCCCTTCCCTCCTCCTGCCGCGTTTTGCAAAGGCCAAAGCCTGAGAATTCCTGAAAAATTAATGGGGCCTCAATAGGTGCTTTGCATCCACAGCTCCGTCCCCTCTCGCGCACCCACCATGGCTCACCGCTGAAAAGTTTGCAGCATAATAGCTGCGCAGCAGCTGCTCTTTTGTATGTAAATATGACCTAAAGTGGGATCGGGGACCCCCTTGGCCGCCGTCACCCCAACGGCTGCCGCGCTTCGGGGCTCTGAGGCGTGCCGCCGAGATGCCGCAAATGTCACCGGCAGCTGTATCCCCATCCCGCTCTGGGGGTGCCGCCGTCTCCTCCAGCACCAAACGCAATCACCACGCTGATGAATAATTTAAAGAGTTGCCGCAGAGGAGCTGGGGGGCAGGGGAAAGGTCTCTGCCTTCAGAAATCATAAAGTCCCTCATTTTAGTCTTTGAAATATTCAGAAGCACCTTAGTGGGCTCTGAACTCATAAGTGTTTGCCTTTTTTCCATTATAGAGAAGTCCTGCGTGGGTTTCGTTACTGTTACTGTTCCGCTGTTTCCAGTTAGCCGGTGCTTGTTTTCCAGCCTGGCTTTAAAGGGAACGGTGCTGCTGGGAAGGCTGCATTTCTCAGCTGGACCTGACTCTGTAAGTCTCTGTCTCCCGAGGTTTCCGACTGAACCTCTTCTAACCAGGGCAGAAACACTTGCTTCCCTGCCCAGGTTTGCTGCTTGGTGGAGTTAGAGCTTAAGTTAAACTCCTCTTTTTAATTTTCCTTCAAAACTTCTGAATTTTCTGGTTTTCTGTAATAATCCTTTGTTCCACCCAAAAAAGACCCCAGAAGAACAAAAGCCCGAGCCTGAGTGCCAAGCCGTGTTTATCATCCAGGGCCTCGCACGTCCGGGCTGGGACCCAGGGCTGTGGTCCTGCATCTCCTGGCCTTCCCAATTCTTGACCTTCTGAATGAACACTGAAGGTCAAAGGCCTCCCCTTTTCCCTAAGTAGGCCACGGTTGTTGTTATTCCCTTTGTTAACGTAACACCCCTCCCAAAGGAAAAAACCAAAATAAAGTGAGAAGTCTTCTCAATTTGGCAGTGTGTAAAGGCTTTTTAAAGCTAAACAAGAAAACCAATTATTTTTCTAACTGCTTTACTCCTTCAAATCTTTCACTGTAATGGAGATTTAGAATCCATCACTGTTTAGCTATTATTTCTGTGTAAACAGAGTCATGCCCTATTGCACCAAGCAAACAGTCAATTTTTTCCATTATACTTAGCTGCAAATAACAAGGGTACAGAACAGATGACCCATTTTGGAGCATATTTTTCTGTGTGCCGCGCTCCCCGAGCCCACGTCCCCGGAGGACGGTGAGGAAGGGTTAAGGCATTGCCTGGGCTGTGCCTGCCCGTGCTCCTCCTCGCTCTCCTTGGCTCTTGCCCCATGGAGGGGGTTTCGGGAGGGTCAGGGTGGTCCCCAGGGTGCCTCTGTCCTGCAGCCAGATCCTCCGCGGGCTGTTCCTGCTGCCTGCGGTCTGGCAGGAGCAGTTGGCAGGTCCAGAGCCTTTTGAGCCCTTCTGTGCAGGCAGACTTGGGGAGCTGACACCCCCTGGAGTCCAGAGCCGGGCTGTGGGGAAGAGCTGGGCATCCCCTGGGAGCTGGCACCATGGCTGGGTGTCTTCTGCCCTCGTCCCCATGGGCTGCGGGGTGCAGCAGGCAAGGGCCACTGCCAGCGCCTTCCGCACGGGTCCGTGGCCAGCGGGCACCCAAGGGGGGTTCCCCCTGGGACTCGGGAAGGTCGTTTTTCCAGTCTCGTGATAGTTGGCCACGTCTGAGTTTTATTTAAATGCAGCAGCCTCTCGCAGGCGCTGTGTGTTGTGTGAAAGCCTCGCACGCAAATATGTAGCCAGCAGCTGTTTTTTAAAATTAAACAGACACTTGAGGTTAAAAATCCACAAGTTCAGCGTTCACTTCCTTCTGTGCTATTAAGTTTGGATTACATCCAAAGACTTGATCATTTTATTTTATGTCATTGAGTCTGTTTGTTTACACTTTGCACTTCGTTCGCATTTCACTGTTCCACGTTGGGCGGGCTTCGCTGCTGGGGAGCGGGGTTTGCATCGCAGGCTTTCCGAGGGGGGGCGGCCCAAAGCCAAAACCTGATTCTTATTTGATGAATTCTTTTTCTTTTTTAAATGCATTTCGATGAAAAGCAGTATTTTTGGCGGCTCTGTGGGGCTGGGCAGCACCCGTCAGTGTCTGTGGCACTTGCTGGGCCACAGGCAGGGTACCGACTGGAAGCTGCAGAGCATCCTTGCTGCAGAGGAGGCTGCGACTGTCTCGCAGGACCGGCTCGAACTGACAGTGAAGACTGAAAAAGCAAAGTGTGATAAATTAGTGGAATAAAACACCGGGAAGGAATCTTTAAAAAAAAAAAACAAAAAAGCCTTAGGAAAAGCATGTGAGGAGGATTTGAAGGGCTCAGGTATTGCCGGTAGAGACAGGGAAGTGCTGATGCCTTTACAGGAGACCTCAACTTGATCACCCATCATTAAGAGAAAAGAATCCTAATTGGGAAGCTACAGCAGCGGGCTATTAAGGTGATTGAGGAAAAAGGGAGGAAGCTGGCAGAGTTGTTTTGTCTGGAGTGGGGTGATACCTCTCCCGAGGCGTAGCGGGGGTTAATGCCCTGCCGAGGATGGTTTGACCCAGGAGCGGAGTCAACAAGAGAACCCAAGGAAGTAAGATTAATAGATTTAGCCTGGAGGTTGAAATTCAGTTTCAAACTATCAGCAAGTGAAAGGAATAACACAGGCTGTTGCTTAAGACAGTGAAGGACTGTAAAATACAGGATGTCCCTTCCAGTGCTGAGTTCCTGTGACTTTCACACTTAGATTTAATTTCTCTTTTACAGTGTTTGACTTGCATGCCTAAGAGAAGACTCTTTCCCCCCATTCTCCTTTAAAAATATTTTCTATATAGCCTGTTCCCAACTGAGGCTTTTATTTGAGAAACAAATGCTTCTGGTTAGCTTCTGTATGGAATATGTCCAGCTTTAAACCATTGCCATGAGCAAAATTCATTGTCAGAAAAAACCCACAATAAAAACATTCCCTGAGATGGGGCACTTTTGTCTGGGGGCCAGTGGGAACGACTTTCTTTAAAGATAGATAGTATTTCTGTATATATACAGCAGATGTACGTATACGCGCACGGCTGGACACGCAGACCCAGGCTCTCTCCGGCTGTGCAGCCGGCGTGGGGAGCATGTGCGCAGCCCAGCCGGCCGCAGGGAGCTGGGGAGGTACCTGTGTTTGGAACTGGGGCAGTGTGGCTCTGGTAAGCCCGGGGTGCCGTTCTGGGAGGGAGGGTGGGAGGGAACACCTCTCTGCTCTGGCAGCTGGCTGAGAGCTGCTGGGACAGCTCGGAGGCCCCGTTTCTGCAGAGCCGGCCGAGCTGCCAGGGACCGAGCGCTTCGGGGATGCTGGTTTTGGTGGGTTTCTGGCAGTGTGGGCGGGTGGGGGGTTGGGTTGGTTGGTAGGTTTGTTTCTTCAACTGAACACTGGAGAAGGCTGCCCAGAGAGGTTGTGGAGTCACCTTCTCTAGAGACTTTCAAAACCCATCTGGATGCGTTCCTGAGTGACCCTGCTCTGGTAGGGGGGTTGGGCTCGATGGTCCCCAGAGGTCCCTTCCAACCCCTACCATTCTATGATTCTGTGAACTGTCTTAGCTCAAAGGAGCACAGATCAAACTGGAATCTCGTGGGTTGTTGTGTCTTCCTCACACAAACCTGTTTTCCTCTTTTTTTTTTTTTTTCCCCTCCCTTTGGGTATGGGAAGGTCTGGCTCCAGTTTCCCTTTCACGCTCCTCCCTTGGCATAGCCAGGCAGTGCCGGCACCCACCTCTTCTGTGAGAGCACCTTGTGCCAGAGGAGAGGCCAGATCTGGAGAAGTCCTTTTTTAATCTACCAGATGTTTTTTTCTGCTCTCACTGATCCTGAAGAAAGCAGGTGCTCCAGGGAAAGAGGCCAGCACAGATCTGTCCCCTTGCAGCACCGCAGAGACGATGCTGCCCCGGCCACAGCTGGGTGAGGGGCAGTGGGTCCTCCCTCGAGGGCGAGGAGATGCCCGGGTGGGCAGGACAGGGGTGTCCAAGGGGGGCAAGAAGTGAGGGAAGGCTGAGAAGAATCTCCTCTGGGTTGTGAATTGCAGGTCTTCCAGAAGCTCAGCACTGGACAACTTGTTTGTGTTGCTTTTCTCCTCTCTCCCCTCTTTCTTTTTTTTTTTTTTTTTTTTAAATATTTTGGATTCCAGAACAACGTATTGAGGGCTTTGATTTGCTTTTGTTCTTGCTTTTGTTTTTCCAAAGCCGTGAATGTGTGTTAGACAAACATAATGAAACAATTTAAAAAAAAAATAAAAGGAAGGGAAATATCCTCATCTAAAGCGGCAGAAACCCGCCGGTATCAGCTGTGCTTGTGACAAGCACACGCTATTGCAGGGCCTCAAAGACACTTAAATTTGCTTCATGTGAGAACCCCTGCGTGGAGGCAACACTGCGACGCATCCGCTTCGGGTGTGGTACAAAGAGGCTGCCATCACCTGGGGCTTGGGTTGTGCTTTTGTTTCAGTTCATTTTCTTCCAGGGTTCTTCTGGTTCTGATTTTACGATTTGTTTCGCATCTGCCGCGCTTGTGACAGGGGCATCTCAAGCAGGGCTGTGTGAAAGGAGCAATCACAAAAAACCCAAACCCCAGGCAAACCTCCCACCCCCCTTTCAGGAGATCCGTTCCCTCACTGACTGGTTGGAAGAGCTGGGCTGTGGAGGTTGCTTTGTCTTGCTTTGATTCCCGGTGTAGCAACACCTCGCCTGGTAGCGATGCTGGCTTTGGGAAGCCTTCTTTAGCAGGAGATGTTTACAGCGTGGATTTGGGGCTCTTGAAAGGAGCATCATTTTCCGAACTGCCTGGAGAAGCAAGTGTCTTTTGTCATGGTTATTGTTTGAGAGCATTAATGAACTAAAAAACACCCTGTCAGAAGAGTCCTCAGCAAGATGGTTTTTTTCTTTTAAAGGGAAGCAAAATTGTTTTTTCTCCTTTTTTTTATTAAACAATAGTCTAGGTGCAGACTGTTCTGGTGAGTCTTTAATTGGCACAAAAGGGCAGTTTAGCTTTATCTTAAGGAAGAGTTGTCAAACAAGCTGGAATTGTTGCCACTCGGAAGCACACAGAGCTATATAGGGTGATTTGCATCTTCTTTTCGGCCATTACATCGCACAGCAAGTTCCTTCATTGGCATGAAAAGAGCGTCTAATGAGGACACTTCTCCATCTCTGGTGCTATCCCTGCAAGAAATAGAGTTCCTAATAGAAGTCCAATTTCTGGGCTGGAGATGGCAGATTTAATACCTGAGTGCAGTGTCTGTGCTCGGGGTGAAGCGGCTGGGGCAGGAGGGGCTCCGTGGAGCGAGGACGCCGAGAGCCGGGCCGCTGCCTGCTCTGTGTTCAGCCCCGGCCTGTGCCGTTCCCTCTCCCCGTCCCCTGCATCTCTGGAGATTATAAACCCCCAGATCTTGTTTTGATCAGTACACGGATGTTCCGGAGCATCTTGAATTGAATGAAAGCAGCAAGAAATTGATTTCTGCAAAGAAGCTTCTTAAATGAAAACATTCCATTATGTAATTTATTTTTTTCTAAATCCGTGTGGTAATTCACAGTAATTCCTTTAAATTCTGCTGGGTCTCTCTTGTATAACATGGTGGTTCTGACTCTTGCTGTAGCATATTTCATTAAAATTGTTTTCTACTTCCTGAGTGTTTTCTGGCATCCCTTCTCCGGGTTGGAGAGCCGGTGCCATCCCGCGCTGCGGAGGCTGCTGCGGGTCGCTGGCTGCTGGGGCAGGGTAAGTGTGGCGTCTGCGGGGCCCGGGCGGCCCTCGATTCGCTGGTGCTGTGTAACTCAGCTGGGTGCGGGCCTTGGGTGCTGCTGCTCAGAAACGAGTCCTCTCTTAACGCGTGGTTTGCGTTGTGCCTCTGCTTCGAAAATAGGCGGTGATCAAATACCCAAGTAATGAAACTGGAAACTGTTTTAAAAATCCTGTGTGTTTGATGAACGAGCACTCGCAGGAAGCCGTGTGCTGCAGCAGTAGGTGGTTTCTCCTCCAGGAACAGACTAAGCTCTCGGAGGCACAGGAAGAAGGTGTGGAACGGGGCCCCCTGTCCTGTCCTCCCCGAGGAGAAGAGCGCGTTCGGGGGAAGCTCTGCGGCTGGGCAGCGGGGCGGTGGGTGATGGATGGTACAGGTACCAGCCGAGGCCTGGGCCTGATGGCACAAGTCTTGCTCAGCCGGAGGTGTTCAATGTAAATTGTGGTTGAAACCGAGGTGGTCTTCTCCTGCAGGTTGTTAATTTAACCTTTTGTTCTAATCCCTTTTGTTCCACCGGTGATTTAGTAAAAGCCCAAGAAGAGAGGGAAGCGCTGTTACGCTTTACAGGTCAGGGCCAGTGTTGCCACCGTTGCGTAGGAGGGAAAAGCCAAGGATGCTGGCGAGGAAAGGCAGAGCGTGCTGGTGGCAGAGTCGAGCGGGGACGCGGCACATCTGCGGAGGAGAGCACCGGGGAGGTGAAGAGGGGCCGTGGTTAAGCGGCAGCTCCGTGGCAGTCTGCTTTCCTCCACACCGAACGCGCGTGCTCCTACTTTGCAGAATAATTGCCGAGACTCCTCTGTTTTCCTGGGGCTTTCTTCTCCGGTTTGGTCGGTGGGACGCAGGGCGTGCTGCCGGCCAGGCTACGGGAGCCTAATTAGAGCCACGCCGCCAGCGCAGGGCCGTGCCCGGTAATTGGCAGTGTGCGGATCCCGCGGGCAGCCCTTTCTGCAGCCCGCCCGGCCTTTCTCCGGCATCGCGTCTCGTTGGCGGGGCGGCTTGTGCTGCCCCGTGTCCCGACGCCTGTCCCCCGGCGCAGAGGAAGGCTGGCAGTTGGCGGCCCTGGGAGAAGCTGTAAAACCCGAGCGGTTGGCCGTTCCCTGCGAACAATGCAGCAGCGTGCCTTAACCTTCGGGTTAGCGGGCACCAGCAGAGATCTGTCCTTTCGGGTCCATTGAAGTGCTCAGCAGCCTCTTAACAGCGGAGCAGCGGCAGCGACTCTTCCAGAGCCGGTGTCTGACGCTGCTTGTTGATTCGGGGGGAAGGGGCACCCACTGTGAGTTCAGCTTCTGCTGCTTTACAGCACAGAATTAAAACGTCTTGTCAGAACAATGAAGGGTTCGACCCAGGCCCTTTCCACCGCCACGCTCATGGCTTCAGTGTGTGTCCGTGGGCATTAGTGTCACCTGGGGACGTCCCCGTGCTGGGTGCGTGCTCCATGGGCTCGGGACAGGGTCCTGGGAAGGGTTCAGCTTGGGAGCGGCACCTTGGCCCTGGCCACCGAGCCCCGTGATTTCTGCTCCTTCTGTCTCCTGGTGAAAGCTGCATTAAATGCCCACTGAAATCAGCAGCAAAAAATACCCCTCTGTAAAGGAGGCAGGTGTTCTAATTCCAGTGGTTGAGAGTTTTGCTTTAAGAACCTGAAGGGAAGTGATTTTGTGAAAGCTCTTGATGGTCATGTTATGATGGCAGGGCTCGGTGGGCTCCCGGCTCCTCAGGACGATAGACCAGCAGCGTGTCCTGTGCTGAGGGCAAACCTTTCATTCAGATTTCAGCTAAAACAGGGGGGGTGGGTAGCACTGGTTTTTCCTATGTTATTTTCACAGAAGAATGATTAAGCGAAGTTCCACTTCTTTTTATGGTCTTGTGAAGATGCGAGGCCTTTCCCAAAGGAACTGCTTCTGTCCTGACTAACTGTGGACCTTTCTGGGCGGTGGTTAGTGCCGGGGGCTGGGCTGGGGGGAGCGCTGCGTGTTCCAGGGCTGGTCTCCCAGCTGTAAAACACCAGGGCGAGCCGCCAGCATCGCGGGACCGTGGGGCAATGTGATTAATGGTGGTGGAGTGCTCAGAAGTGTCTGTGGCGAATGCTCTGGTCCCATTGCGCTGCTGAATTCCTTCCATTTCTTTCTGGTTTTTGCTGGCAGCAGGGTGTTTGTGACAGCCCGAGCCCTGGGGCCGGTGCCAGCGAGGGCTCTGTGGTGCCTGCCCCCCCATCCAGGGGGATCGGAATGGAGCGAGGAGCTTTATTTGGACAGAGACAGCTTTTAGGTCTTGGGTTTCATTTTGCTGTTGTTATTGTTGTTTTCTAAATTCCCTTCCAATCCATCTGCTCTCCTGACATCCTTTTTATGTTGTTCCGAAGACAGAGAAGCAGTTGCATTGTGAGCGTGGTCAGGTCAAACTCCTTGCTTTTATCTTTGCTCTCTTGTAGGTGATGGGTATTTGGGGAATAAAATGCTAAGAGCAGGGTTTAACAGGCTTTTGTTTGCCATTGTCCAGCTGCGCTTGAGACAGCAGCAGAGATGGGGAACAATAAACAGTGAAAGGAAGAGGAGATTTTAAACAGAACTGTTTCTTATCTTCCTATTCCGGTGTTCCTGGAATCTGACGCATTCTGCTTTTTGGTCTCAGTTAGATTAGTAAAAATACCAAGGCAAGGTGCCTTCAGGACAGCTCAGGGCAGTCGTGGTTGTGGCTGTTGCTTCATTTTTTTGATGTGTGTATCTCCATCTATGTGTATACGTGTTTACGGGGGGTTTCTGTGTGTTCTGGAGGAGCTGGAAAAGAAATAACTGTATTTAATGACTAACCCTTCTCATGTCAATGTGTTTATCACATAATCCCCCATGGTCCCTTGGGCCACCGTGGTTTATCCTGGGCTTTTGGGAGCACCATGCTGGAAGGGGCTTGGGAGGAAAGGTTTTTTGGTCTTTCTTCAAGGTGTTGGCTTTTTTAAACCCTCTCTAGTATTGTTGAGAGCTTGTTTGGCACCTCGCTGCTGTGATGGCTAGGAGCTCACCGAATTTATCACCTCAATTTATCCGTGGCTGTTTTATAAGCACTTTGTTCACTTGCAGCTCTGTGGGAAGCTGGACACCTTCCTGTCGGAGGCTTCTTTGACAATCCTATCTCCAAGTCATGCAGCAGATGTCAAAGTCTTCACTTTTTTTTCCCGCTTGCCGCTAGTTAAACCTGCGTTCAGGCCCTGATGTGAAAGGTTTGCACGTTGGTTTAATGTCTGCAAGAACTTCACTGTCTCAGGTCACCATTTTGAGTTCCCCGCCCATGGGTTTTTAACATTTGATGTCTTCTGGTTTTGTGGGCTGTTCTCTCAGCCCCCACTCCCCGTGGCAGGGTGGCCAATTTATGCTGTTGATCAGAACGCGAAGGAACCTGGCAGAGAGCAGCGTTGTTGGGCCAGTTTTGTTCTACCAGCCAGCTTCTAGCCTTTTACGCATTGCACATTTGAAGTAAACCTTTCCCACTGAAACCCATCTCCCTGTAAGCTTTAGTCTCTTGTTTTGCTCTGCCGAGCGGTTGCAGGCATCCCTGGGTGCGAGGCAGCCCAGGGAGGCTGGGGATTGCAGCCGCCGGGGATTGCCCCGTCTGCTCCTTCTCCCCTCCAAAAGCCCAGGGCTCCGGTGAAATAACATTTCCTCCCTGTTTTTGTGTCAGCCCATAAACACCAAGTAAGTGATGTTGCGTTAGCCTTTTCTTTCACCTTCTTTTAACATTTAATCCCCACGCGGTTTGCCTGTTGGGTGCCGTGGCTCCTGGGAGGGGGTTGGTGGCCGGGTTCACCGTGGGCAGTGCCGGCACCGCGCCGGCCGGGAGGGCTCCGCTTTGGCCACGTCGTGCTGCTGGGCACCGGGTGCTGCAGGTGAGGTTGGAGGAGGTGCGGGCGAGGCCAGGCTCCGAGGCGGGTGTGCTTGCCGGCCCTGGTCCTCTCTGGGCTTCATCCCCACCCCTCCTGCTGGGAAGTTACCCGAATCTCCCGTGGAAAAGCTCCACCTACTTCAGAAACTCTGTTTTTAATCGCTGAGCTGTTCTTAATTTTTAAGCCCCGAGAGTAGCTCTCCAGTAGGAATAGAAGCTGCAAAACAAAGCAATCAAAGGAAAGCTGTCCTGCTCCCCGGGCAGGTTTGGTTAGCGGCATCTCGGGGGGATGCTGAATCTAGTTCTTGAAAGCGATGCCTCTCTGGTGTGAAGGGCTGGAAAGGTGCAGCCCCACAGCATCTCTCCAACTCATCTGTGGCTTGTACCTTAAATGGAGATATCCGCTCTGCCGAACAGCGTTTGAAAGATAGCCTAACCTATGCCACCCAAATAAATAAGTCTGAAAATAAATCTCTCATGGTACCGTCTTTATAAATATCTTTTAAATTGAGTATGAGTGGCAAGATGCGGTGGAGTCACTAGAAGAGCATCTCTGATAGTGCTGGAGAAGCCTTTTCAGGTGTATTTTATACCCCAGGTGTCACTGCAGCCGTATGTGCCCTGGCCACCTGCGGGTCTTCAAATGACAATTGGGAGATTGAAGACAACGATACTTCTGGATGGTGCTTGGTGCTCCCTCTGAGGGGCCGGAATAGCCAGGAAGGGAAACACGTCTCCCTGTGAGGGAAGGGGAAGGGGGTAGGCCCCGCTCCTTGGAGGCCACCTCCTCGTGCCCCTGTTCCTGGGGACGTGGGGGGACCGGCCCGCGGTGAACACGGAACGGGCAGATCCGGCCGCGCGCCCCTCGCCCCTCGTGAGATTTTCAAACGTTATTTAGCTTGATAGCAGCCTTTTTACAACAGGAGTTAAGACACGGATATAGAAGATAATAGAACTATAAATTGCAAGGCAGGTTCTTATGAAATCAGTAAATTATTCATTTAACAGTTCCGTGCGTGCTAATTTCACGTTGCTATGGTATCTCAAAATGGAGGAGGGAGGTCAGTCTGCAAAACACGGGGCTCGCACCGAGCGCGCGGATCTTTGTGGAAGACAGATAACGCCTCGCACACAACCTTCAGCTGAATGATAAATTGCCTCTTTATCTGGCGTTGTCCGGGGAGATCCACGGCAGCCGACTGAAAGAGACGTTTCACGCTAGCTAACGCTTTTTGGAATTAGACCAAAAATCACACATTTCGGTCTCGAAATCTGTTTGAGTATGCATTGTCTCAGTGGCATCTCTTCTTGATCTGTCTCTGGAGATAGGCAAATCACAGCGCTCTGAGAGAGCAACTTTCGGGGCTGCGCTCACGCTCCTGCCTTACTGCTCTCTGCTCTTGCTGGTGGCCGGCGAAAGCTGCCGGTGGAAGATGGATTTTCCTCTAGCTACTGTTGCCGAGGAGGGAGCATCGTTTTCTCTTGGGTTTGAGGATGTTTTGGACCAATTTATGAACGGACGGGCCAATGCCGTGTTCCATCTGATCCATAGATGTTTACCTGCCCTGCTTTATTACCCGCGAGGGGCAGGTAACGGCAGCGCTGGTGCAGGAGCTCGCTCCTTCCCCGGGCAGGGTGGACGCGCGAGTGTTGTACGCGTTTTAGCCTTTCGAGCGCGTGAAACTGGTGGGCACACCGGCTGGACTGGGGAGGTTTGTAGGGTGGCAACAGGACTGTAGCTTTTGTTCTGCGTTTGAGGGCTGCAGCTGGAGGCCTTTGCCCCAGGGAGATGCTCCTGTGTCAGGGGGTGGCTCTTCTGTCTGCTCGCAGAGCCACGGGGGTCCATTGCAGGATTCTCTGTTTCATTCTCGCAGGTTCAATTCGGGCAGATACAAAACCGGTCTGTAGTGTTTGTGAGGGCAGAGTCAAAACTCTAAAATGTGGCTGAGGCTCTGTGTCATCGAGTCTTCCGAGCCACCTTGGGTACAGCAGCTGGGCAAGAAGAATTTTATACGTGATCGTGTGTGAACAAAAATACTGAGTGTTTCCTAGAGAAATGGGATGTAGGGCGGAGTAAATCCACCCAGCTCGTAGAATCCAGGTATATTCAGTCAGAGAGAGGACTCCTGACTGGCACCTTCCCTTTCCCTGCCCCCTCCACACCCCGTACACGTTCCCAGGCATCTCGAAACGCACTGGAGCGAATCTGGGAGACCCTGGTACAGATGACCAGAAGGCCGCGTTACCCAGAGGGAAACAACAGCTGTTCAGCACCATGGGATCTCGTCTGCTCTGCTCGGTTAATTGAGCCCTCTGTGGATGTTTGGGAGCATGGGTAGCTAAATTTATTTTTTTCCCCCCCCCCAAGATAGCAAATGCAGAGAAAGCGTGTGTGTGCAGGGGGAGGTACTTGTGCTCTTCTGCACTGAGCAGTCTGAAGTCTTCCTGCTGGCACACGTGCTAACTGCTGCTGCACTTCAGGTAAGAAGATAATGATCACATCATTAAGACACTACTAAAGCTGGCATTACTTGTTAGGTCAACATATCGATCTTGACATTATGCTGCAAGATTTTTTTTAGATAATGCCTGTCCATCCTGCCTCTTGCTCCAGGAGGAGGAGAGAAGATGGAGAGAGGAAATGCAAAACTAGAAGCAACTTGACACAGGTCTTTTCCCCAAAATAAAAGCACTTTGCTCCTTGAAAGATTTGTTCTGCTGCAGAGGATCCTGCCCTGTTGCTGCTGATTGGATTACTGGCAGATTTCCTTTCAGTCGATAGAAATCCCAAGGGAGTGGCCAGCCTCTGTGTGGGGAATTTGGTCATTCTAAAAAAAGACTCTGCTTTAGCCTCTTGTGTTCAAGGGCAGAGCCCCTGCCCGGAGCCCACCGGCTGGAAGGAGGCTGTGCTGAGCTGCCTTGGGGTTGGACGCCTCTTCCCACCCCGCTGCTGTGCTGGTGGGAGTGAGGGCTCAGAGCTCCTGGGACTTCAGAGGGTCGGGTCGGTCAGTTGGTGTTTGTGGAGCGGTGCTGGTTTCCAGCTGACACCTGGAGAGCAGGAGAGGAGTGCAGCATCTGGGCCAGCATCCCTCGATCTGAAGCCCTGTGAGCCCTGGTCCTGCTGGACTCGGGGCATCCCGTGTGGAGGTTGTATCTGCCATCACACCAGGCCTCGCAGGGAGCGTTGCCGGGGCTCCGAGAGCGGCGGGTGCCGCAGCCGGGCACCCAGGGCACCTACAGCTTAGTGCCCACCCACGAGTGAAGGATCCGTCAGCTCCCCGAACGACCTGTCTGCAGCTGAGCAGCTCTCTTCTGAAGCTGGAGATACGTTTGCTTTGTGCCTATATTCTGATCATATTAGAAATCTTGGAAATGCTCTTTCTGTCTTGCTGCAGAAGAAAACACCTCGCACTTTTTAATGAATTTCTGCTTGTCTTGTTATCTCGCCCGTATTGAAACTGTCCAAGCCAATTTTTCTCATTTCACTGGGCTCTTTTTATAGCGTGCTACTTAAAGGCGTTTTGTAAAAGTAGCAGTAATTTCAGTTTATAAATATGTGCGTCTGTGTGTGTTTTATATCACAGAAGCTTTATTTGATATTTTAATCTGGGCTCGCTGACTGCACTTTTAAGGTATTCTAAATCAAAAGTGATAGCTCAGGAAAAAAAAGTGCAGACTGTTCTTTAGGCTCTGCCTTCCAGCGAAGCTGTGTGCTCACCAGTGCTGAGCTACTTTAGTATCCCTCTCTAAATATATTTCATTAAGAATGGTCCATATGGTGTGTCAGGGGGAAGGGGAATGCAGAGCAGAACCTGTGTCTGCCAAAGAAAACTGTTTTGATCTAGTGTTCAGCATGGTAAAACTTTGGGGGAAAAAAAATAAACATTGTCAGATGGGTGCTGCCAAATTTCACAATTTATCAAGAATTTCAGGCTGTTCAGTGATTTTTCTCTCTTTTTTTTTTTTTTCCTTCTGAGTACTCCAGTTTCTGGAGCCTTGTGATTTACACAAGACTGTTCATTTTCATTTTTAAAATGTGTTGTCGAAAACAGCCTCAAAATTTGGAACTGGGAAGCTCCAGTGTCAGCAGGTTAATGAAATCCTCAACTGTGTCGGGTTTAAAATCTGGTGGCTTTTTCAGCGCATCTCCTGCCGTGGAGCTGGTGGATTGCGGGACGGCGGAGTCGGTGTGAAACGGGAACTGGGAGAAAGGTGACTTTTCAGGGCTATTAGGTATATTTGTTTTAATTTTGATCATTTCCAAGGTAAATCCTTCTGACTTGTTCTCCCCTCCTCTCTGAGCTTTGCTGCCTCGTGTGCTGCTGCCGATTTCCCAGTCAGAGCGGTTAATGAGCTGTGCAGTGCTGGTGGCAGGGACACTCGGGGACGTCTGTGCCTGGAGCTGTGCGCTGGAGTCCCCGGGGGTGCCACGGAAGCACAGGAGGAGAGTTGGTGTTTTTCCTCTGTTACTTTCTTCCAAAGAAAACAAAGTCACTGCATCTCTGCAGCCCTTTGCCTCTGCATTGGTGCTCCGGGCAGATGGAGGTTCACTGTTGTCCTCACAAGAGCTTTAGTCCCAGCTCTGCACTTGCCGTCGGTCTTTGATGCTCATTTCTTTTAAGGTGGGACAAATGCAAATGCCAGAGCTTGAGAAATGAGCCACTTGCCCTTCCTCACCCAGCCCTGCCTGAGCCTGCCCTGCTCGGCGGTGGTGGGCGCTGCGTCCTCAGGAGTCAACCCAAACCGTTCTCTTGGTTTCCTTGAGTCTCATTTGAACCCCTCTTTACATTTTTAACATATCCAGTGAAGTTTTCCAAGTTTGTCTGAGGTTAACTCACACCAATAAACAGAACCTCCTGTCACTAAAATGTTTTATACCTTTCGGGCTTACTCCAGGAAATGTTTGGAAGATGCCACCTAATTAGAGTCTGGGGAGCTGAAGGAGCTGTTTTTGAGTTTCTGACACTCGAGACAGATGTAGTTTTGATCCTTATGATCTCCCTGGGGGCCCAATGTGTAGATCCAGAAAGTCTGCAAATCCCGTATTGAACAAGAGGAGGTCGGTGGGGGGGTGGCTGCAGCGAGGGGCGCGGGCGAGAAACCTTCACCTCTGCTTTTCCGAGGAGAGGTCTTGGCCAGCTGCTGCTGAAAGAGATCACCAGAGCCGGTCAGTCGTTTTAAACTCTGACCCTCCTGGTTTGATGTCACCTTCAGGGCAATGAAACGGGCCTGACCCTGCTGTGTCTAGGACCGGGGGGCACCGGCACCAAGCCTGAAAGGATGGAGCTGTTCAAAGTAACTCCCTACAGCGGCCCCTGAAGTCAGCTTTTTTCCCCCCACAACTTGCTGGAGAAGAGAGATAATCCAGAGTAATTTAAAAATAACAGGAGGTGACGTTTCATAGATTTCAGCGATGCGAAGTTGGGAGGAGCTGGAAGGGCTGTGTCCTGAACGGACAGCAGCTTTGGCTACTCCAGCACGGGTTCTGCAGAGCTCCTTGGGCGGAGAAATGTCCCATCTCTCGGGTCGTGGTGAAGATGAATGGAAAATACGGGCTCTTTTTTTACGGTGTTACACAATGACCCTTTGGTGGCGGTGAAGCGTTTGTAAGTCAGTAACAAGTAAAGAGCGTAAAATACTTAATTTTTCTGTATTCTCCTGGCATTAAAGTGCTGGGAAAGCCCTCGGGGGGTGATGGCGAGTGCCCAGGAAGGAAAACCATCATGTTTCCCGGAGTTTTGCGGGTGTTTTGGCTAATCACGATCTCTGTGCCTCTGCAGGGGCTCCCAAGCTCTCGCTAAAGGGGCTGGAGGGAAGGAGGGAGTGACAAGGGCAGTTGTCACCCAGTGTTAAAGGAACGGGCACTCTGAGGGGAGGAGGAGGAAATGCTGAGTCCTGCACCAGGTCTCTTGTGTTGGGGCAGTTTCACTTCTGGCCCTGCTTTGCCTTCTGACCTGGAACGAGTCACTGCTCACACTTTCCTTTTCCCTCCTGTTTTTTGGTCCTATCAGTTTTTTATCCTTGTTGGGTTTGCTTTGGGTTTTCTGCATCGAAGCAGATTTTACTGGGGTAAGATAGTGAAGATGCCAGGGGAAAACGAGCAGAGCATGAGGAGGAGGAGGAGGAGTTGAAAGGGCCGGTGTCCTACAGCGGGAGCAGCAAGGTTACAGTCCGGCCGCTTCCAGCCCGCGGTGGATTTAGCTGCGAGATCCGTGCCGTAACCTCCCGGAAGGGGTGTAAATCTCAGTTCTTGAGGCACTTAAAACTGGGTTAGCAAAAGCAGGAGCAAAACACCGTAGAGAACGTTTTTGCCTCAGCCTCATGGGGGTGGGACAGATCCTTCTACTTTTTCTTAAAACCATTTCCCAGTTTGCAGCCAGCACTTGAAAACACACTGTTACAAAGTTGAGAATGTTCTTATTGCTCATTTCCAGGTTCTTTTTCATTTTTTATTCTTCCCCCCCCAGCCTATCTTAAGCGTTGGCTACAGAATGAATGCTCCTCTTGCTAGTCCTTCATCATGTCATGTTTTCAGCAGACACTCAGGAATTAAATGTGTACGATTTCCATAATACCGATGATCCGTGTTTTAAGTGCTGTTTTAGAGGGTATTAATTTCTGTTGCAGTAACATCCCATGGCACTTAGCACCACCAGCCCGGTTTGCTTCTGGGACTGGGGTTCGGTGAGAGCCAGGGTTTGGCCCCGACTCGCCCACCGCCGTCCTTAGCTGTGCCTGGCACCGTGTTCCCGCGCTGCAGCCCCGTGGGGCGAGGAGCTGCTGCCTGGTTTGAAGGCGGCTGCCTCTGTCACTTTTGATATCTTCTGGTTTTTGTATGCAGAAACACAAAGCACAATTAGAATACAGTTATAGATCCTCATAGTTATTAAAGCTTGGATTAACATGACATAAAGTTTTGTCTGGGGAGCCTTTTGCTATGGCTCAGGGAGCATTTTTGTGTGACAGTAATAGGCTACAGTTAATATACTTGAATGATACCAGAATCTGTGTAATAAGACAGAACAAAGGGAGTTTATTTGAAGCTGAATTACAAAGGTGAAATTATCATTGTGAACAATCCACTGAGATTGCGGCTTAATTATTGTGTTGTGCGTTATTTCGGCATAATAAAGTGTAGTCAGTGAAGCAAAGTTAGAAGAAAAAACATATAAGCGCGTCTCAGAAGGACGTCTTGGCAGTCACGTGGGATTGATGTGTGGACCTGTCACCTTGCTCGTAACACCCAGATCTTCTCTCTGCCCGTTTTTGCCGTTTCTTTGATTTACTGAGCCCGTTTGCCACGATTCACAAATCTCTTGCAACGTTTCTAGGAGAAATCCATCACTGGGACACAATCCGTTCGGGTAGCTTTTGGGCAAGAAATGCAAAGGGTTTGAAGCCAAGAGGTTTCAAAGAAAACGCTCAGAGGCAGCAGTTGGACCCTGTAGAAGAAGAGAGGGGGTCATTGTTCTCCAGGGCTTAGGGGAAGAGGAGGAGTGAAAAGGTGGGAGCTTCCTTTTTGGATCCCCTTTTTCCATCCGTGGGTGAGCACAGGGAGGGGTGACACCCCCCTCCCTGGGGAATGGTGCGCAGCGGGGCTGGGGGCTCCGGGGACGCGAGGGGAGGGACACGTGTCCTGTCAGTGCATGCATTCGTGTGTGCTTGTGCCCAGGAAACTCGTGCAAATCCCCCTTGTTTCGGTCAAGGGCAAAAATACGCCATCCTTTTCGGAAGAACAAATCGGACCAAAGTGTGAAAAGCGACGTGTTTTACTGCTTCAGTGAAGAGAGTGCTCCATCTGTGGGTGGACTGGGATGTTTTGGTGAAGGTGTTTGGGTTGTCTTTGTGGTTTTACTGCTGGCTGAGGTGCTGGGTCAAGGCAGCATCAGCAGGTTGTGGTCAGTCTCTCCGTACCCATGGAAGATGCAGCTGTATCAAGGAGGGGACCGCCGAGCACCTGGGGAAAACAGGCCTCAGAAGTGCACTTTGTAGTGGTTATGTCAGCTTTTGATGGCAGGAGGTGGTGCCATCTGTGGCCAGATGCTGGTTTAGTGGCTGAAACTGGCTTTCCCCAATGCCAGGGTGCTCCTGCTCAGCTGGTGCCTGCCTCTGCCTGCTCTGACCCTGGCCGCAGCCCCGCCGCGTGCCTGCCCACCCGGGGAGCCTTTCTTGGTGCCTTTTTGGCCATTTTCACACACACGTGGCATTATTCAGCCACCTTGCAGCTGTACTGAGAGTTAACCCTCTGCCGGTGCCTTCAATCCCCATTATCACATGGACAGTAAGGGTGGAGGAAGAAGGAAGATACTCTTTTTTTTTTTTTTCTCCTTTTTTTAAGTGAAGGAAATTATTTCTTTTTCACAGAAATCATGTTGATGATTTAAGTAGCTGCGGGAGGCCGAATGGCTTCAATGTGGTTTTAAACACAGAAAGCCCACAACAGAAAACATTGGTTTTTTTTTTTTCCCCTGCACTAGGCTTTAAAAGGGTGGTAACATAGTCACAGGAATCTGGGCAGGGCGGTTGTGCCTGTCATCCCCGTGCTGGCCAGGGGAAATTAAAAACTGCAGCTGAACCTCGGTTTCGAACGACCGGGTGAGGCTCCGCCAAGCCGATGAGCGCGCGCGTTGCTGACGCGTGTGAAAACTCAATTTACCCACCAACAACCGCGGTTCGTGGGCATTAAATCTCTCTCTGAACAACGTGAACTGGGGCCCAGCGGGACGCGCTGGTGCTGGCGGGGCTCGGAGAGGGGCTGAGGCGCGAGGAGCTGTGCCACAGCCAGCATCGCTAATTGCTTGCTTTTTAATGTCGTATTCAGCCTTCAGTAGCCCGTCCTCCTGTGCGGCACTGTCCCGGCATTTGCCGCAGCGCGCTCAGGAGCCCGACCCGGAGTGGGAACAGGTGGAGCTGAAGGGAGTAAAATCAAGGTGATGCTGTACAAATCCATCCCGGCAAAGTGATGCTCCGGGCTGAGCTCCAGTTAAAGAGGGCCAGGCTGCAGCCAGCGTCCCGAGGTCTGGAGCGATCACGATGGCATCTCGCGTGCCGCGCTCCTCGGCCGGGTGGCCGTGCGTCCGCAGGTGGTGGCTGCTGCCCGAGGTCACCGGGAACGGGGCTTTCCCACAGTGAACGGGCTCAAAAGACATGTTCCCACAAACGGGTTTGGGCTTCCCGCTTCTCATCAGGACTTGATCGAGTACTGTAAAAGAGGCAAAGGACAGGTCTGAGCCCACGAGCAACAGAAATCAGAGGCGGTGCTTGGTTCACGTTGCTGAAGGGGGCTGAGGTGCTGCAGAGCGGGATGTGCGCAGGGCTGTAAGTCCGGGGAGACCTGTGCTCCCTGCCTGTCCTGGTGCTGGGGCAGAGCTCTTGTCTTCTCAAGTGGGTCGTGAAAGCAAATCCAGGGCCTTGTCTTCTCCTGTTTTTATTCTCGGCAGTGGGAAAATCACTTCTGCCGTCTGTGCATCGGAGCCGCCGGAGCAGGCAGTGTGTCTGTGTGTGTGTGAGGAGCAGCGGGGCTCTGATCCCACGGCATAAATCCCATGAAGTCATCGGTGTAATGAGTTTGGCCTGAGCACGGTTCCCTGCACGCCCACCTCGGCAGCAGCCTGCGCAGGAGCTGGGGGCTGGCAGTGGGGCATCTCTCTCAAGCACGGCAGCGTGTGGCACGCGTTCCAGCGAGGGTCTGCGTGGGGGGGGTGTTTTCCATGAGTTTAAAAAAAACCCCCTGAATGTAGAGATAACAACCCGTGTTTGATTTGGGCTTGAAGGATGAGGGAAGAGAGAGAGTTCTGCTTGGAAGAAATAGACCTGAAAAAATGTTCTTTAATATGTAAGTCAGTGTATGAAAAGAACAGTAAAAGGAAAAAGGATCTAGCAGGAAATAAAACGGAACTTTTTTCCATTACAGTGAAGGGAAACTTGGATGAGTTTCTTTGCTAATAAACTGCACTGCTTCACCTTGCAGCTGAGCCTCCTGCTGAAGCTGACTGTGGCAATTGTCCATCCTTTCTGGGGTTTGTTGGTTTTGGTTTTTTTATAAACTCTGGGCAATAAAAAAGCCCTTCATGCATCAGGAAACACAGTAATGCAATACTTGTCTTATCTTCACACTTACTCAGCAGGTATTTACAAAAGGGCAGCAGGAAGCTCTTTAAACTCGATCCTGTTGCTCTGCTCAGGATGTCTCTTCATCAGATCTGCTTACCTGTGTCCATCCCGCGCTGCGCTCGTGCTGCAGAGGCATCTGTAACAGGAACCCAGCTTCCTTGGGAGTAGAGTTTTTCTCCATGTGCTCTGGAACGGGCAAGGCTCTGAGCTAGTTTTTAATGTACAGCTTAAGGGCACCGAGTGAAACCGTGTAGGTTGTTACGGTCTGTTTGGCAGGTCGGACAGAGCTGTGCCGTAACGCGGCGAATCGAGGTGTGCTGACCAGTGGGTCCCTGAGGCTTTGGGTCCAGAAAGGGCTTAAAAGGAAATGTGCAAACCATAGAATGGTTTGGATTGGAAGGGACCTTAAAGTTCATCCAGTTCCAACCTCCCTGCTATGGGCAGGGACACCTCCAGCTAGACCAGGTTGCTCAGAGCCCCGTCCAACCTGGTCTTGAACACATCCTGTGAAGGAGCATCCACAGCTTCCCTGGGCAACCTGTGCCAGGGACTCACCACCCTCAGAGTAAAGAAGTTTTCCTTAATTTCTAACCTAAATCTCCCCTCTTCCAGTTTGAATCAATCCTTGTCACTTCAAGCCCTGTCAAAGAGTCCCACCCCACCTCTCCTGTAGCCCCTTCAGATACTGGAGGGCTGCAGTTAGGTCTCCTCAGAGCCTTATCTTCTCCAGGCTGAACAACCCCAACTCTGTCAGCCTGTCCATGTAGGAGGATAAGTTTTCCAGCCCTCCGATCATCTTCATGGCCCTCCTCTGGCCCCACTCCAACAGGTCCATGTCCTTCATTGTCTTCAGAAACCACATCTTGGAAAGACTTAACTGGACTTTACCGTGTGCCTGAAATCAAGCCACACTTAACAGCAGTTTCCATTTGTTAGGGGTTGTACCTGAAATGGTCAGCGTGTGACTGGGAGTTCAACATGTTGTATTCTGGTCTTCAGAGAGAGAGTTTCTGATGCTCCTTCTGGCATGTGGCTTTTAATGGTCTCTCTGCATCTCGTTATTTGGCGTGTTTGTTTGCAGAGAAGAAACCAGCTGCTCATGTTTCAGTGTTGCGTCAAGAGGGCGGATGCTGGGCTCGGGAAGGAGAGGCTCTGCCCTGTGTGCAGCACGCTCCAGCCAAGGACCTGCGAGTGCTCCACAAATATTTGAAGCTCCTTCTCTGCTGAGAGAGGTTGCGGCCTTATTTGTTCTGGGTGTTGCTGGGTCCAGCTCCCATGTGGAGCCCCAGAGGAGGCTGGACCCTGCCCAAGGCCTGAGGGCTGGGGGGGCTGGAGGCAGCAGCCTCTGGAGCCCGCTCTTGCTCGCCTCAGCTCGGCATTGTGTGCCGCAGGCCAGGGCGGCCCCGGCAGTGGCCAGCAGCCCGAGCGCCCCGTGCCACCTGCGGAGAGGCGGATTCGAGCTCCCAGGCTCCAGGGAGGGCAGGCGAAGGCTTCTGGCCAGGGGTGTTTGCTGCACGGTTTGTTGATGGCCCAAAAGTTGTCACTGCGTGCTTCAAGACCTTTTTCTTTTTTCTTTTTTTTTCAGAAAAAGCACTAATTCAGACAGGCCGTGCCTGCCAGTGTGGAGCATCGCACTGGTGGGATGCGGAATGGGGCTGCTGGGTGGCTCGAGCCGGAGGGAGGCACTCTGGCTCCAGTCCAGGTCCAAGCCAGCCTGGCCCTTAACTGGCTCCACAGCTGTAAAACCTGAAGTTCTTGCACAGAAAATGGCTTTGTGCCCTCCCGGCCGGGGAGCCACATCCTGTGGCTGCAGCACAGCAAGCAGAGCTAGGCAGAGTTTGGACCGGTGCTGGCGTTACACCGAGTGACAGTGTCCCTCTTGCTGCAGAAAGGAGGACGGGTATTTGAAGTTGTTGCCCCTCTCCCCTCTGGGTAGAGTTTTTAACTGGCTCGTGGTTTCCAGAACCCGCGCCAGCCGTGCCGAACGGGCAGCACCTCTTAAGTATTGTGACGAAGAGAAAACAGATTGCAACTTTGCAGGGCTAGTATGCAAACGAGCACTGCGAAGGGAGGAAGAATTATTTCTGCTGACGGCAGCTAATGTTCCGTGAAAGTAAAATCACAAACCGCCTCGCACCTGGCTTGCTGAAATGCTGAAGGAGCAACGTTCCTCCAGTGCCCCCGCGGCACCGTCGGCTCCGCGCTGCCACCCCGGCCCGGAGCGGCCCTCGCCCTTCCTCGGGCACCTTTTGGGGCACTGAGCTGGATGGTGAAACTTGGCCTGAGAGCACCTGATGGAGGGAGGGAGCTGAGATGAGCTTTCCTGTCGTTGGTGCTTGCGGTTGTGCCGCGACTCTTGTGATGTTGGATGTACTTGAGGTTCCGTTCCAGTGATGTGGTTACGTGGGGCTCTCAGCGTTTGCTTTCAGGAGAGACAAAGCCGCTCCTGTGTTTCAGCGGCACCTTAAACATGTAACCCTGATGGCTCCCATGTGAGCACCAGAACGAGTATCTTTAAATTACTGCGCGTGCATTTATAAGGTATGGGATGTGTGTGATTGCCCCGTGCCTTTGTCTGGTGATAGCCCCTCCAGGCAGCGAGAGAGGGGACAGGGCTGGAGCAGCGCGGGTGGAGCTCGGGTTCCTCACTCATTTGTGGATCTCGTGAGAGAACTCTTACCAAAAGTTACTCAGTTGTTGGGGAAATCTGTATAAAATAATGCATGATGTGTGCATGTGGATGGGGAGACAGGACCTCCTGAATAAATAGACAAGGATGTGTGTGGGAGAGGGACCTTCTGCTGCCGACAGGGAACCCAAGGCAGAGATTTCCAGGATCCTGGTTGCTCTGGGGCCACGTACAGGTCACTTCAAAAGCCTATGGTTTAATTTCCCTTTCAGTCCCACCCTCTTCCTTGCCCATCAGATGGGTAAGACACAAAGATGTTTTGAGGCAGGGTGAATTAAATGTTTGTAGGAGAGTTTGGAGTCTCTCCAGCAGATGTTTTGAACTAGATTCTGTTCTTGCCTCTCCAGCGAAGGGCAGCAGTAGGAGCTCTGTGATTTAACCCTGGCTTTGGACTGAACAAGCTCAGAATACTCATCTTCCCTGGCTGTTTAGCACACGCTGAAGTGTTCCCAGCTGTTGACGTACACTTTAAAGTTACCAATCTCATACTGTAGCACGGACCAACTTTGATCTCAGAAGAAATTTCTGCGGTGCTGATTTCTGGCAGAAAGGTAGATGGGAGCTTTGTTCGAGCGGCGATGGAGGTGCTGCTCTAATTCACAAATGTGTTTCGTTAGCCAAATGCGGCAGCTTCGTGTAAGCACGCGTGTCGTGTGGCATCGGATCCGCCTGCTTCCAGAAACAAGGATGGCTGTCGGCTTCCCGTCCTTGTCAGCTTAGCAAGTGCTGTTTGTAGAGAACGTGGCTTGTCTAAGACAGGGATATGATGTGTGTGGTGGCAGGCGGCTGAAACGCTGCAGAGGAGAGAGGAGAGCGGCTCTGCCACAGCAGACCTGCCCCCAGGAGCCTGGGGTCCTCCCGCTGCTGACCCTCGTGTCCCCATCCTCTGCAGCTGCTCTCCGGGCATGCCCCAGGCTGCGGAGCTGGCTGCAGCTTGGATGGCCTTACAAATCCCATCCGTGGGCAAATCTCACCAGCGCAGGACTGGTTTTAGCTGGTGTGGCACATCTGCTGGGCCAGACGCGGGCGATGGCTTCTACGGGCGCAGCGCAGCCGTGTCGCTGGTGCCGGCCACCACGGGACCTGCTTGGCTGCAGGCGATCTAAAGCTGCAGCAAAAATGGGTTTGTCTCCCTGTCCAGCAACACTGAAAGGTTAAGTTTGTTGGTGCAACTCCATCGAGGCAGGGATGTAAGTAGCATGGCACCTAGCAAGTTGTACTTGGCCTGCCTTTTGGGGTTTGTGTGTGTTGCTGGTCACCACATGGAGCCAGGCTGGTGGCTGCAGGGTGGTCCTGTGTTACTCTTTGGACCCTTCTCCATCTGGGTCTCGGAGCTCTGAGCTGCAGCTGGGTGTTGGTTAGCTGCAGTGCTGCTGGCCTGGCGGGAGGACGGGAGGATGGGGGATGTCTCCCTGGCTCCTGCAAGCACTCCGAGATGAGCTCTTGGTGTCGGCTCCTCTGACTCTCTTACTCTGTTTCAGAAATGCAGCGCTGGAACCTATTTTCCCATCAAGCTAAGGGGACCCAGGGGACAGCTGCTGTGTGCTGGAGGGAAGAAATTGTTCTGGGCAATTAGACCTGACTGCGGGACTTGATTGTGGAGACGGGACCCAACCACGGGCTCGCTTCACTCGGCCCGAGACAGGCTGCTCTGTCTCCAGAAGAGCCCAGCAGACGTATACGTGCCCTGTGGCCACAGAGAGGGTAGCACTGTCATGGTCTTGCTTGGTGTCTGTGATGCTGTTGTCTTCAGCTTGATTTCCGTTGCGAAAGGCATCCCTGAAGTGCCCAGCATTACGGGTAGCTGGGAGATGAGAACCACCTCATCGGGAGAGAGTAGCTGCCAGGGTCTGGATGAATGATGAGCTGTCAATGCCTCCTCTTCAAGCTGTTTGTTCTGCATCCCTTTTTCTTGCAGGGCCCCCTGTGCCTGTCTGGTGGTGGTCCTGACTCCGCAGGTATATCGTTCCTTTTGGAGAAATGTCCCTGGGAGTTGATGTGATGCCAACCGTTCTGCAGGGCGGAGGTCGTTATCAGCCCAAGCTGATGTTACATCATCTTAAAAGCCCTGACCTTGCTTCTTTTCCTTCCTCTCACTGCCTTCTCTGCTGTTGGTTCTGCAGTGGCAGCAGCCCCTGGTGCTGAAGGAAGAGCTGTCTTTATATTTCTGAGTTGCTTGTTGGTTAGTTGGGGTGGTTTGGTTTTTTTTTTCCCAAGAACCCTGTCTTCCCGGTCGGTGCTGTTAGCTAATGTGAGCTGGAAATCCAGTGGGGACAAGGGGAGTTCTCAGCCAAGACGGCAGGTCAAAGAAAACTCCGAGAGTCCTCATGTAGTTTATAACTCGATCTGAGTGTGGCAGAGAGCCCTGCTCTCATCAGTGCTTCGTATTATTAATGCCAGAGGAGGAATTCATGAGAAATCGTCTGTGGAGTCGTCTTGACTTTGTCCTGCTGTGGAAAGCTGCTTTTTCTGGAGAGCATTAGTCATTCTTACATCCCCCTTGGTAGAGTAAGCGTTGAGTAACATGTTGGTGTTTTGCAGGAGCATTTTGAAGTTCAAGAGTGGCCACTGTGCTTTTTGGCAAGCATTTGGGATGCTCTTTGCCATGTCACGGCTGGTGAGCAAGCCCTGAGATTAACGTGATTGAATGACTGTTTTAATTTCAGCCCTGATGGAGCAAAATTAGTTGCAATGATATGTGTGTGTTGAATAAAATCGTGGGTTTATTAGCTATAATTGCTAGAGAAGACTTTTTAAAGACTTGACTGCTGGGGGGAAAAATTGCTAGCACTGGAATTTGTTCCTGCACAGTGTGGCACTGATTGTTATCACGGTGCATAATGTGTCAGTCCTCGGTTGGTAACTCGTCCCTGCAAAACGCTGGGAAGCGCTCGGTGGGAACCTCACCGGGTGTCTCCAGCCCCCCGGGGAGCTCTGCGCAAGTTGTGCCTGATCCACAGAGGATGTGAATCTCCCACCACGCAGCCGGGAGCTGTAGGGTTTGTGCTTTTAGCCCAGGAGGTCCTCGGTTTGCTCCTTGGGGCGCTGGCCAAGACGGCAGCCATCAGGAGCGGAGCCCTTGAGCGTGTTGGGCTGGTGGAATGGGGACCAACCCCGCTCTGGGACGGGAGCCTGTGGTCTGCTGTGTGCCCTCAGACAGAGGAGCTGAGGGACGTGCTTGACAGAAAGAGGGGAGAAGGTTAAAGTATTTGTTTCTTTGTTTAATTCCATTGTAATCAAACCCAGAGGCCTGGCATGGGGGGAAGCATTTATTTCTAACTGCCTGGCATGCGGTACGCATTTGTCTTAATTTATGTGGGGCGAGGTTGTAAATCTCAACCCAAGCACGTTGTCGGCGCCTAGGTTTCACATGTGCATTTAAAATAATAGCACCTGACAGTTTACTAGCAGCTAAGAGGTTTTTCTGCTTCAGAAAGCAAAATATTGGAGGAGTCGTGCAGTGTGTATAAACAATTTGAGGAATTAGACCAGAATATCCAGCACACTTTTCTTGGGAGAGCAGAAGAAGCGATCAGTAAAGCTTATGACTCGGAGATTGGAGGGGTAGAAACAGCCCAGCTGTGTGTGCCCCAGTGCCATCCTTCTGTCATTTCTTTTCTCCCAGGACCCCACCAGAATTGCCACAGTGTTTGGATGCAGCACCTCGTGTCATTGGTTTGCCCTAATTCTCCTTTACCTTGAAGGGATGGAGAACGTAGCACTAGATCTGCTTGAGAGAGCATCCCAAATGCTTGCCAAAAAGCACAGCGGCTGCTCTTGAACTTCAAAATGCTCCTGCAGACAGCCCCCCATCCTTGGGGAGAGTGCAGGAATCATCTCCACCAGCTCTGGTTGCGTTGGAAACTCAGCCTTTAGATCAGGAAAAACTTTCCTTGCCTGGATGAGGAGGAGTGTCCATGGTAGTTTCCCCATGGAGTGGGGGAATGGGGAAAAAGAGGAAGAACTCGGAGGTGTGAAATAGTGGCCGTGGTTCCTCCTCTGCGCGTGAAGGCACCTCGTAAATGGAGGGCGGCTTCCCGAGCTGCGTGTGTACATCGGCCACTTCGGGCTCGCCGGTCCGTGCAGACACCACGTGGTTGTCAAAACACGGGAGGAGTTGTGAAGTTCTCCAGGAAGCATCCTGGCTTGGCCATCTCAGCCTGCGGGGGCAGCTGCCCTTTCTGGAGCACAGTCCTCCCGCGGCTTTGGCCCTGGAGAGGACCCGGCCCCTTCCTCGGGGCGTGAGCGGCGATGGGCTGCAGGGGCTGCCCTGGGGAAAAGAGAGGAGCTGAAAATCCCGACTTGGAGAGCGGGGGGAACGAATGGAGACTATTGTGCGTTCCTGTGCCGGGCTGGATCGGCCGCGTTAAATTCAGAGCCTTTCCGAGTACAATTAATAGCCATTTTATTTAGGTCACCCTGGTTTTGTTGCTCTAAATGTATGCCTCCATTAAAGTGGAAGAAAATCAAATACATTTATCTCTGTGGAGCCTTTTGTGAACTGGTTGGGCATATTTTAAATAACCCTGGAAATTGTTAGGATTATTAAAGCCTTTGGCTCCTCCAGGTTTTTTTTCTTTCCTCCTATTCTCCCCTATTCCTCCTTCCAGGCAGTGAGTAATGAAGTGGTGTAGCCCTTCCTTTTCTCAGAGCCCCAAGTGGATTGGAATAAAAAAAAAGTTAAATAAACTAAAGCCCATTAGTTGGGCTTTATGTAAGAAACTGGGTCTGAATCGGCTGTCTGTACGGGGTATGCTGGGGCAGAGGAGCAGCCTGTTGGGCTCGAGTGTCCGCCTGTCACTGGTATTATCTGGCAAGTCTTTTTTTATTTACCTTAAGTGCTAAGATCATTCATTTGGTAATACATTCTCATTTGATGCCCATAATTGGTTCAGATTAATCAGCTCCTTTAAGCCTCCGTATCGGGCCATTCTCCATCTGACCAGAGAGAGGCCTGGGGGCTGCCAGCTGCTTTCTGCAGGCGCTGGGTGGGAAGGGGCTGTGCCTGGGGGCTCAGCGCCTCTCACCAGTACTGGGCAGCTCCAGCTCCCAGCCCGGGTGTTGGTTTTGTGGGAAGCCCCTCTCCTGGCTGGTACCAGGGTTCCCTGGCAGCAGGGAGTGGTGATCAGCCAGGTCCTTGCGGGTGGCAACTGCACCTTCCAGTCCCGTTTCTCACCCGGGAAGAAAGCTCTTTTGTAAGTGAGGTGCTGGTTGCGTGTTTGGAGTTGGGACCTGCAAAACTCACGGTTTAAGCACCTTTAAAATACTAGTCAAGCAGGGGAGCCTGGGGCTGGAGGAGGGGGTTAACTTCTGGAGGGTCACAGCTCCTGATGTACTTGAGCTTCCTCTGCGGGTCAGGGTTGTGTTTTTTTTCCCTTCCCCTGAAATAGGGATCAATTTGCTTACTACAGGGTTTACTGCCAGTTACCTTGACTGCGTCCCTTATTTCTCCTTGATGAAAACTTGAACAAGCCGCTTGTGTTTGATTCACAGAGAACCGTGAGAAACGGGCTGTGTGTGTGAGGCAGTGTGGTTTTCTCATTCTATTCAGCCCTTTGTATATTCAAATTCTTCCAGTTTCAGTTCTTGCTGTTCTGCCAGATTTCCATACCATTGATGGGTTTTCTGAATTAATAAGTTTCTTTCTCCCCCTCCCTCCTTCCCATACCCTCGCCACCTTTTTGCAACTGGTGAAAAGTTTTTCCAAGCGTGCTGCCCTCTCCATACTGATTTTCTCCTCTTGCTTCTCTAACCGGCTCTTGGATGTTTTATTTTGCAAAGCGTTAATAGAATTTTCCTTTTGCCGTTGCACTTTATCTATTCAGGAGGTTTCAAGAAGTCTCATTGTGTCACTGGACTATGGAGGAAAGAGGCTATTCTTCTGTTACAATGGCTGCCCTAAAAAATAACGCAGGGTGGGGTAAAGGCAGAAAGGGCAGAGACGGAGATAAAATGTTCTGACCTTAGGAAACAGAAAAGATAACCAATTAGACATTGTTGAAAGGGCACCAGCTGGCTTAAAGAACACCCCACTGATTATTTTTTCTTAAAGGCGTGCTGGAACTCGCCGCGGAGCCGCTTCCCCCCTTGCAGGTTCTCAGCTGTCAGCCGGCGGGGCCGAGCCTTTCGCGGGGAGCTGCGCGCCCCGGCGGGACCCCGCAGCGTGCAGGGATGAGGTGCCCACCCCCGGGGTGTCTGAGCTCCGCGGGGTCCCGGCCAGCGCGATGGAAATCTCCTGGATTAGCCCATGCAGGCTGCGTTTGTTACTGCTAATAAGGATTTATTTGCATAAAAAAGATCTCTGCCAAGATCATCATTCCAGCGAAGCGGGGCCTTTGTACACATGGCAGAAAACGTTGTTTGCCCAGAGGACGTGTAGCTGGTGGGCGAGACGACGTGTCATGTTGTGCGGGTGGGAGAGGCGACCAAAAGTACAGATCCCCAGTATGAGCAGGAGCTGGCCCCAGAGGCCTGAGCCCCCTCCAGTGCCATGTGGCAGGACCGGTCCCTCCTCTCGTGGCAGCTCTTGGAGGAGCAGGGTGAGGCAGCACGAGAGGGTCAGACCCGTGGCGAGGCTGCTGCCGGCCACAGCTCAGCCCAGGAGCGGGTTTTGCACCCGCAGCTCCAGCTTCAGCCTACCGGGAGAATTCCGACTGAGACGTGGCCGGGCCAAAGTGAGGAAGGTGGTCGGCACGCTCGCCCGGAGCGAGGTGGGGGAAGCAGCGATGCTCTAGGAGACGGTGTTAGGTGCCACATGCAATTTTGGGTTTCAGTGAGGCCAAGACCTGAGAGAATGAAAAATAAAGATTGCTGTGCAAACGTAACCCCGGAGTGGAGATAAGCGGTGGTGGTAGGGGTGACGGGAGCTCTGTCCTTATCTGCCTTCTGATATTACTCATACTTGTGAATTTTCTTCCTTGGAGTGAAGAAAGACAGCAGGACAAATGGCTCTGTGCTTAATGTGCTTTGGATTTTTCAGTGCATCAGCATCTTTAGTTCTCAGTCAGGACGAGTGTTGAGGAGGCCTGCTGTTCTCCTCCAGCTCAGGCCGTTGCTGACACATTTTTGCAAACCACTTTGACTGAAAAAGTTAAGAAGTTAACCAGAGACAGATTTTTAGATGAGTACAGGCATGGCACAAGGTTTTGCTGCATTGCTTGATCTGCTGCGCAGAAGGTGTTGGCTGAGAGGAAGAGGTCGGCACAGAGCACGCCCGGGCACTTGGGGTGGAAGGTAGACCCTTTGGTGGCACGTTGTAAGGTGAAGAGAGCGCGCAACTGCATTGTAAATCACTTCTCCTAAAAGAAATGATTTATAGGAAGCCAGAGTATAAAAACATGGAAGTATCGTAACAATTACTGGGAAAAAAACCACACTAAATATTACTCCCAAACAAAAAAAAACCACACCAAAAACCCATCCCAAAGACAACCAGTGCAGCCCTTCAAATAATAAAACTCTTTCTTCAAAGGTTTCCTCCCTTGCCCCAACATCTTCTTTAGTTTCCTGGTGGTACAGGTTGTCATCAGCCCCTAGTTTACAGCGGGGAGCAGCAAGCCTGCAGTTTCTCTTCAGAGTGCCCAGGCCGTTTCCTGCAGCACGGGGGACCGACCTGCCCCAGCTCCCGCAGCCTCTCGGCAACAGTTTAACGTGTGATAACACTGGAAAATAAACCCCAGCACAACATCCTTCTGAAATAAGTGTAAAATGTTAGGTGTGGCTGCGCAGATTAAACGGAGGTGGAATAAATCATGCAAATAGTAATGAAAGTTGAAAGCAATTTGGTTGCACTTCAATACGTTTCATCAGTCATCTGTCTTCTGAAGTGGAAATGCCAAGCCTGATGCGAATTAAACTTTCTCTCTCCTCCCTCTCCCCTCTTTCCTTCAGCTTTTCAAAAGGCCTTTTGAAAACCTCTGCATACCTTCCTTGGCTGACCAGTTTTTACCCTGCTCATACTTCTTGTAACCTCCTAATTCTCAGCCAAGACAGTGACTCTAGTTTGGAGAAGTCGTGGGCTTGATTTGCATCCACAGTTCCTCTCTTGGCCCTTCCTTATCTCCCTACAAAAGGGAAAAAGGCTGAGATGAGGCACAGCCAGGGACCGTTGAGAGGTGGAAGAGCTGCTGAGATATTTGGCTTTTTAGGGCAACAGAAGTTTTAGCGATGACTTTGCCACTTGAGGATCCCATGTGAGCTGGGGCAGGGGTTGAAAGCAGCAGATTTCTGAAAGAAAGAGCCGACTCTGAGCAAAAGCCCAGAGCCCTGATGCGTGGTTTGTTGCCGTGCTGAGGCTGCTCCTGCCTTTGTCTCCCCTCCCCAGTTTGTGTGTTGTGTCTTCGTGGACCGTGCAGCCGGTGTGTTAAAGCTTCCATCTCCCCTCTTGTGTCTTGCAGATAGAGGACGCCATGCTCATGTTTGACAAGACGACCAACAGGCACAGAGGTAAGAGAACGGGAGCTCAGGCACCGCACTTTGTGACAGCTTCTGCATGGTGAGCACAGCCAAAAATCAGTGTCAACACGATCACCCAGTGGCTAAGTCCAGCAGTGCTAAATCCTTCTGTCCTGCAGATGTTGCAGAGGAAGGGCCGTTTGGCACGTAATGCCACTCATCACGTGGATTTTCATACTAGAAATTACTTTTCTGGTTGGTGTAATGACATCTTTAGGAGGACCGTTGGCAGGTTCTCTGGTACCTGTGGAGACAGTAAAGCCCAGGGTGTGGTGAGGCTGCAGGGAAGCCAAGGGTTTGTACCAAGGTGACTGGCATTAGGTTAAGCTGGGCATAAGAGCAGTAGAGCTGAGCTACCAGGAAATGAAGGTGCTAAACCCCTCTGCCGAGGTCTTAAGAATGCTGGAATTTTGGAGCTGAGGACTGATCGTCCTCAAGTGATGGTAGCTCAGAACGAGCAGGATCTCCAGCACAGGAATCTCCTTCCACATCTTTCACAAGAGAGACGAGGTCTCATCCCCGCCTGTACAGTTCCGTGAAAATGGGCTGAGGATTGTTTTCAGTGCTGGGGCCATTCCTTTCAGAGGAAATAAATGATGCTCCTCTGTCTCTTGGCAAGTGGCTCGCGTTATCGCTGTGGCAGAGACGCCGAGCTCCAGGCAGAGAGCAGCCTGGCAGCCGCCCCTTCAGCGGGCAGCCGGGCACACCTCTCTGGGCTCTCACAGTGGCACCAGAAGCGGCACCGGGGACAGGCTCCAACACCCTCTTCCCTTCTCTCTGAACGAGATGATTGATTTTATGCCACTGCCCCCCCTGCTCTGGCACGGCGTGCGTTCGGAGGCAGCGCGGGAAGCCGGTGCGGCTTGTGGCTTCCGCCCCCGTGCGCCAGCGGGGACGTGCAGACCCGACGCTTGTCGTTCGCCCTTCGCCCTCGGGGCTCTTTGGGGGGGTTCTTGATAGAATTATTGTCTCGGACACCAACGTGTCAGCCGCTGGGAGCGGTGGATGGGGCCCGTTTGTTTCAGGAGGCTGCCAGAAGGTTTAAAGGAGCCTGTGCCTGGACAGGCAGCGATGGGAGCCCTGGGAACGGGAGCAGGGGGCAGCCTGGAGCGCCCGGCCACCGCTGCCTTGCCGTGGAGGGCTCAGGGTCAGGAGCCCTGACCTTGCAACGCTGTCTGAATTATTCACTGCTCTGATATTTGCCTTAACAAGCGACGTAGTGTGTGTGGATGGCGGGGTGAGTCAGGCAAACCTCCAGGAGAGCATTGCCTCCCTCCAGCAGCAGCCCCCAGCACCGATCCCTCTCTGAACTCGGGGATCGTAGTACCCTGGAAATTGCAGCAGGAGAGAGCAAAAGACTTGCTTGGGAAGATAAGCTCTTTAGAGCCAGGGAAAGCATGTGACCAGGCAGTGCCCATCAGTTTTGTAACACAAACCAAGTGTTCAAAACTCCTACATAGTTTGGAAAGTTCAACCCCTGACAACTTCCTTTTATATCCAGGGATTTTTCCATCCTTCTCTTTGCAACCACCCTTAAACGAGCCATAAATACCCTTCTCCATTCAGGGTGCTGGCACGTTTTTTGTTGCGTTTAAGAGCTGCATTATGTGGTGCTTTTGTGCTGGGCACAAGGGCCCCACATCCCTGCTCTGGTGTGTTCTGTTGGCAGCTGGGCTCAAGGGGTAGCGGGGGGCTCTGGGCCCAGCAACGTACTCTGCAGATTTGACCCCTGTCAGTGTTTCAGTGAGTCTTCTGCCTCCTCCTGTTTGGATTCCTTGTTGTCTTCCCTGAAACCGTTCCTTAACCCAGCCAGCTCACGCGGTGTGCGTTGTGGCTGGCAGCACGTCCTGGCGATCATCCCCATGCCCTGACCTTTTGAGGCTTTTGCAGCCTGATTTGTGAATCCCTGACCTGCGGTTTCTTGTCTCTGCCTCCGTCACCCCGTGGAGCACGTCTCCGCCGTCCGTCCCTCTCCAGGGGTGCAGGAGGCTGGAGACACAGAGGGTTCCACGTGGACAGCTTGTCCCGGGGGACGTCAGCCTGTCCTGCAGCACAACTGCAGCCCATGGGCAGGGCTGGGTGGCCCCGGCAGCTGCCTCGTCCCCAGATAAGGGGAGAAAGTCTCCACTTGCTGAAACGTCCCAAATCCTGGAGCTTTGTTCCCACTGCATCTCTTGGCTGTGCCTGCCGTGAGCTCTGGGTTCCTGCCCGCTTGAACTCACTGGTGGTCTCATCAGCAGCTTGTGCCTGCCGGGCTGGGCTCTGCCGACAGGGCAGGCGGGAGACTCCGCAGGGACATGAAAGATAGAGCGCTGGTTAGCGGGAGCGTTAGGTGTCAGTCCTTCCTTCGCTTTCTGCAAGCCAGGCACGCGTCTCGTCCCCGCGTTCCTCAAGGTGACCCCTCCTTTGTGCCCAGCGGTGGCACGGTGCCGCGTGAGCGCTTCCTGCAGCGGAGGGCACCGGGAAGCGCTGGTGTTTGTGCTCTGCTGGTGCTGAGCTCTGCTCTAACCGCTCTGGTTCAGCGTTTCTCTGCTGTTAGGGAAGCTGGAGCAGAGCGCTGGGGAGCCCTGCCTTCCGGTGCGAACCTGAGCGACGAGCCCCGGAGCATGGATTCCCCTTTTAAAGCATCTTTCCGTTGTCTTTATCTGGAGAAAAGGTCCATGACTGCTGAAGTTGAGGGCTCCAGATAGAGGGGCACCTTAGCTGCCATGGAACTTTCTGCTTTTTTCCAGAGGGCTTTTTCCCCGTGATACGTGTTGAAGACAAGAGGCAACAGGTCTTTCTTTTTTTTCCCCTCAGCAATTCTGTGAAATTATTTAATTTGTTAGGTTTTTTTAATAGCCTGTTTTTTCTGCATGCCGTAACATTTCTCTTCGCGTTAGCGTCCTTGTGTAAGCTTCTAGATGAGATCTAAGGGAGGAGGAACCAAGAGTCCAAAAGCTGACTCCAAATGCCGTTGGGTGGAGGTGATGTTACCCAAACCTCCGTACGCTCCACCGGCACTGGGCTCCGGACCCGGCTCTGTCCCCCTTGCAGGGTTGGCTGGAGCCCCCCTCTTCCCACTCCTGGCAAACAAGGGAGTTCTCTGGCACCCAGGAGGGCCCGCTCTGTTTGTGAGGATGTTTCCCAGGGAACAGACTTACCCTTTTGCTGGGTGAAGGACAATGCTGCGTATTTGCCAGGATTAGCCAAAATTCCTGCGAGCGGGTGAAACGCGGCCGGTGCCAAGGGGCCCGCGCTGCTGTGCCCGGAGCAGCTGCCAGGGAAGAGTGAAAGTCTGAGCTCTGGGTCTTTGCCTCTGCCCAGGTTCAGGTGGATGGAAAAAAACAAGCGTTGGCTGAGTAGAGACTCATCTTCATCTTCACGCTTGAATTTATCCACTCTTTTCAGATATATTTTCCTTCTCTGTACAGGTAGCTACCTCTAATCAGGCTAATAAACTGGCTAGTGGGCTGCTGCGATGAGGCGCGTTCTGCGGCATCGATCGTTTATAAAATCACCCCGGATTTTACCAATTGTGACATTCTGATTGTGTTGGAAGCGTGTTTAGAATGCCGTAGCGTGCAGCAGTGGTGGTAGCGGCAATTCTTGAAAGCACTTGCGGGCTGCGATCTGTACCTTCGAATTAGCCAAGGGAAAGAGAAACGGCAGATAAAATATCCATTGTGGGTTTACTGGAGTTAGTCTGCGCCTAGAAAAATCAACGTAGGCAAGGGAAAGGAAGGGGATTAAAATTCACTCCCTGCTGCTAGGAGGCGAGATAAATTTCCTTGCAAGCAAACCGAGAGCATTTGTCGACATAATTCTGGCACGTGCGTGTTACTCGTGTGCGTATCCTGGTAGCGTGTAACTCGCCCACGTGCACAGCGCTGGGCCGACGCCGGTTACTTACTGGAAGGGTGTAAATTTAACCAGATGTAGTAAGAGGGATTTTCCAAAGCTGCTCATCGTTGAAGAGCTTTATTAATACCTTGGGAAGGCTTGAAAACCCCACCCAAAGTAAAACTGAATGCTTTGCCAAGGGAGCACATAACTTGTAGAACATTAAAAGTGTCATCAAGCTAACCACTCCGTTGCCTCTGCTGATGCCTTTTTCTGTTTTAATATCCAAGTATTCCTGGATGTCCTCTAAGGAAAATAAGAGTGAGAGCTCTTGCATTTCACGCCTATCTGTCTAGCTGTGCTAAAGGCAGGCTGCAGCATCTGTGAGTATTTAATTGAAGGAGTGGTTAATTTTTGGAGTATCGTAGGTAAAACAATCCCTCGCTTCACTGGGATACAGTGTCCTCTTGGAAGGGTTCTTCTAGCTTGGCCACTTAGTTGTGATGATGGGCACACAATGAACTAGCACTTACAAGGCAAATGTTTCTGGGTCAGCTTTGTTAAGATGCCATTTCTTTTTGGAAAGAAGGTGTTGGGAATGCTCTATTTCTGTACCCTGCACTGTACTGCAGCACTTCTGTCCAGGGAGCAAAACCACACACAAGAGTTCCCCAAACACTCTGGAAGATCACTTTCCCTTTCTTCACTGCCTACGATTTCATAGAGCTGAAAATTACTGGGTCAATCTTGAAAGGATTTAGTAATTGGAAAGGAAAAAAAGAGGGTGGTGTTATTTTGTTACCCTTGCAAAGCACAGATAAAATCTGGAGTTCAGCATTAGTTATTGATCTTTGGGGTCAGAGGGAGCCTGGCGAGATGATGATGATGATGTCCTTCTAACTTTGTTATGGAAGGGAGATTCGGGAAGCATACCAATGTGCTGCTGGGAGGGTTGAACAGCCAGGGCTGGACGGGGCGGCTGCCTTGCCCTTGTGCTTGGCCTGTGCCGGGCGATCCCCAGACCCTGGCAGTGAGAGGCTTGTTTGTTACATCCAGCAAAGCTGAGAAGAAACACGGTCTGCGATGAACTGCTTTGGAGGAGGGAGGAACGGTTAGATGGATGTGTCTGAACCGAGGGGTGCAGGACGGGGCTCAGCCCTTCCCAGGCCGTGTACGTCCTGGGGAAAGAAAAACACAGCGGAGTGGAGCATCTCCTGACAAATGCATCGGGCAGTTCCTCTTCGTCCCCTTTCTTTCTGCGACTGCGAGAGTGGAGGTAAGTCAGGAGAAGGTGGCATACTGGTTAGTTATCGTCACGGGGCGCTCTTGAGCACAGCCTTAGATGCTCTTCACCGCCACGCGCGTGTTCTGCGCTCGCCTGCGGCCGCCCACTGCTCCGGGACCGTCCATGGCGAGCGTCACGACAGTCCCGCGTCCTGAACTTGCACAAAGATGAGTCAAGATATTGAGTGACTGAATCCCCCAAGCTGTAATTGCCCTATCGAATGTAATACTGTATGATTTTCAAAGCCATCCAGCCCCCGGAGTTATTTTCATATCAATTAACTCTCTCTCACACAGTTGGGAATGGCAGGGGACGGAGGAGGGAAGTGACAGCGTGTGATTTGGGCTTCTTTAATCTTAAAACTAAACAAAATTAAAGAAAGGCAGCCTGTCTGCCTGACACAAACAATATCCCACGTGTGAAGGGTTAAAATGTCTCCAGAAGAACAGGCAGCGAGGGGGCAGAGCTTTACAGTCACCCTGGGGTTTGTGTGGTGGGTGCTGCTGCGCCTGGGGTTTGGGGTCGATGAAAACCGCAGAATTCAGGCTGAGGGGCTGCTGTGCCTCTCCCACCCCGCTCGCAAGGAGGAGTGTCGTGCTTCGGGTTTGCGCTGTCCCCGTCGAGCAGATTTCAGTGCATAAAAGTAATAGTCCAGGTGGAAGCAGTCGGCGTAATGGTTGTGTTTACTGGAAGAGACAGGAGGGATGTTGTTAGTGAGAGACCGGCCGTGCCTTGCCGAAGGATGATGCTTTTCTTAGGAGAAAAACAGCCTTTTGTGTTCTGTCCAACTGCCAAAACCTCAGTTTTTGTAGCTGACCTCTGAAGTTATAACTGACGTTTTTATAGATGAGGTATAAATATAATTAAAAGTCTCTGCAATTATTTGTTTATTGCCATCTCCCTCCAGTAAGGCAAGGTCACGCGTGTTTAAAAATACATCCCCGGGCAGTTTTGAGTAAAGAGTATTTAAAATATATAGAAATAATTGCCTAATTTGGTGATTTTCAGCACAGCTTTTCTTGGCAGCAGCCTGGCAATAGTTACCGAGTGCTTTGAGGACAGCTCGGAAGGAACCTCTCGTCTGCTCACAAGGATGGAGCTACAGGGAGAGCTGCTGCTTGCCCAGGTTTGACCCGCAGGAGTTTGGAAAAGCATCCACGAACCGAGCGGTGATATTTCTGTAGAGCATAAAGTGCTTTAAGGGCTTTGGATGAAAAGTGTGACACAAGATATAAATGGAGGCAGTGTTATTGTTATTGCTTTCCTAGATGAGACGGGCTTTTATTCCCTCGTCAGTTGTATCACTTCATAAATGGGGCTCCAGAGAGTGCTGCTGTTTGGAGGGAAGCGCTCGCTCCACTCGGCCTCGCTCCCCAGCCGTGGAAATTCATCCCAGGGACCTGGGGTTTGCAACACGGAGAGAGACTTTAACCCTTGATGCAGAGAGATGCAGAGTGTTTATCTTCTGCCAAAGGCACAGAGGACTCGAGGGAGGAGCAGCTGCAGGGAGTGGGGGGGGTTAGAGTGATTTTTAAGCAAATATTTGCTTCAAAACTTTGCACGAGGGCTGTGAAGATTCATTAGTTGATACTATTTACCGTTAACAGACCTATCAGTGATGGCTGAGTGATGATACCATCAGTCATACCTATCTATTTACATCGCAGCTATGACATGTGCCATATTAATATTTTATATGTGTATGTTTTTCGTATTACATCCTCACTTATAAATATTCATGTCGTAAAACACATTAACGGCCCCAGCGCTGAAGAGCAACATTCACATCGCCCTGCTTCGTGTCGTGAGTTCACCTCCATCCCGGGTGGGACCAGGGGAGGGGTTGGGATGGCTGCGCCTGCTGCGATGCAGCAGGATGCTCCTGGTTTCAACCCTGCTCTGGGGCTGGGTGGCCATCTCCCACCAGTTTCCCATTTAGCATCCATTCCTCCCCCACAGCCTCTGCATCGGGCGGTGGGGACCACGAGTGTCATCCCCCCCGGGCCAGGGTGGCAGCCGCTGCCAGGCTGGTGGCTTTTGCACGGTGACTCACCGGCGGCCCCGAGCTCGACCGGCTTGGTGCTGCTCCCTGCTTCGGTGTTAATAAACACAAAACAAAAAGGAAAAGCTGCCAATTCTTGGATCCATCTCCCTTGTCTTTTAATTTCCTGGCCAGAGACTATTGCTGCTGCATCAGGGCACCTTACGTGAAGTGTAAAAATAAAGGCTTGCAAGCCAGTGTGAGCCCTGCATCCCAGTAGACTCAGTTTCAGAATAGCAAATAAGGCTCCTGGCCACGGTTTTCAAGGCGATTATTGAACGTCTCGGGTGGTTACAGTCATTGTGCCCCCAGCCTCCTGCTGGAGAACGCCACCTGAGGCTTGGAATAATTGCCCAGCTACGTACTGTCTGTCATACCTTATTGCTTAATTTTATACCAGTAATGAAAATTACATCCAGAGGAGGAGGAAGAGCGAACAGCTGCACTGGCCGGGGCACACCGAAGGAGTAGCTGCGTGCAGATGCTTTCTCTGAAGAAGGGGAGAGGCTGGGCTTGCCAGCAGCACTCGGGAGATGGATTGACATTTTTGTTTTCTTATTTAACAAACAAATGCAGTAAGAATAAGAAAAAACTAAAAATCCCACCGATCTCCGGTAAAGGTTGCAGGCACATCCTGGCAATTAGTTTGGGAGTCTCCAGTTACATGACCAGACTTCAAGGTATAAATAGAAAGTTAAAAGTACGTTGCAAAGGACAGTCGGTTTGTAAAACTCATTTGTATCTTGTCTTCATAGCTAACGTGTGTAAACAAATTATTTAGTTCCCTCGCCGCGGAGGGACACCCCGGCACAGCCAGACCCTTATGACCTTCTTAATTTATCCCCCCTCTTCCCGTTAGCCCCAGTACGGGTGGTGGCAAGAGCAGACGGTGGCTGAAAGGCCAGGTCCTGGGTGCTCTGCGCCCACCCTGATGCAGGAGGTGAAGTGGAGGCAGACGCGTCCCCCACGGCCAGCGCCGGGTGAGGTGGCTGTCAGGCACTAAGAAATGCTGGGGGCAACGTCCTGTCCTCGTTCCCAAGATGGAAAGGGTGGGATGTGCAGGAAGGAAGGATCACAGGGGGAGCGTGAAAACGTGCGGGGAGGAAGAGGCGTGCAGGGGGAAATGCAGCATTTTCCGTGGCACCTGTGTACAGAAGGTATTTAATAGCTTTTCAAATGCCAGCTACGCTTTCTGGGATGCCCTGAGTGGTGGTTTTGCAGATCACCAGTGGCTGGTATCCGTGTGCCTCGGATGGAAAAGCAGAGACACGGAAGGATGGGAGGTGGCAGCGCTGGTACCACGGAAGGTATCTCCGTGGCATCCAGGGGCAGGCGTAGGCAGGACCACGAGCAGCAAACGGGGCATTTCCTTCCCGTAGAGCTGCAGTTATCTGTCACTCTCTTAAGAGACATCTCCCCGTTCACTTAGCACTGAACAGCGTCAGTAACTTCCTGCAGTTAAAGTACAGTCATATTGGAGCGCAGAGTCAATCAGGGGAGCCTTTCTCATCTCTGAAAGGTTCTTCAGGAAATTGCAGGTATTTAAAAACTTTTTTTAAATTATGAAGATGGTTGAGTTGCGCGTGCAGACGCTCGGTGCACGTGAGCTCTGCCAGGGTGAGTGCTGGTGTTAGAGACAGCCAGCGAGACCTGCCCAGCTGAAACTGTGCCGAGGAGACAGTCAGGTCATTCTAATACGACTTCAGTTTGCCATCTTTATTGTCACTGCTGAGCAGCCAGCTTGAGTGACAGATAAATTAGCAGAAATCCTGATGATCTGTGAACGGAAAGAAACCCTGAATGCCGTGCATAAGTTCTTGCTTATGAATCTGCTCAGCTGATGGAACCAAAACCCTTTTTGCTTCCCCGACTGCAGAGGCGAAGTGATTAGCAGGTAGTGCTTCAAGTCTTGTGGGACTATTTGAAAATGTTAATTGAGGAAAGGCCAGAAACGGGAGGAGAACAAAATGCAGCATTTACATAGACGGGCAGCCTTAATACAGCGAGCGGAATTAAAATCAGTGTGGTGACCTTGAGAAAACAGACACCTACTCGCAGCACGCCCGTGCCCAAAAATGTGATATGAAAATAGTGAGGCACACTGCGCAGCTTTCGGTCCCTGCTGCGCTGTTTCCTTCTCCCAGTGGATTTCTGGAAGCAGACTGGGCGAGTCCTCCCAAATATGCATTGGGGGGTGGCTTTTTTTTTTTTTTTAAATAATATTTGTATCTTTGTATCTGCTGGTTTTGACAGTAAAGCTTTTGTTGAAGGTGAGGAGGACGTTCCCTGGTGCCTAGAGATGGTGAGCTGTCCCAGGAGAGGGGCTGGTTTCCCTCCCCCGTACCCAGTACAGTCCCCGGCGTAAATCACCTCCTGCTGCTGTCACCTCGCTCACCCCCAGGACCCGGATGCCGTTGAAGCCTTTAATTTTACAAGGTCATTGCCGTACTTAAAACCTCCTGGTGATCTATTTAAGCAAACAGGTAACAACACATCCCCTGTCCCCAGAATCGTGAGATGCAGCAGAAAGGTGGGTTACGCAACCAACGCTGGTGGCACAAGGGGCGGCTGCTGCCCCCGAGCCCGCTGTGCCGTGCTCTCTCTGCTGTCCTCCTCGTCCCGTTCTGCTGCCGTTCTGCTTTTTGGGGCGTTTACTCTGCATTGTTGGTGACTCGGGCAGGGGGTGCTGGTGCGGCTGTAGGGTGCCTCTGCGCGGGTCCGTGGCCAGGCGTTCCTCGCTGGCCGGGCTCGGTGTGCTCAAGGGAGCCCTGCTCTCTGCCCAGGGAGCAGAAACTGCTCCTGGTTGTCGTTTTTACGAGGCAGAAGCTTCGAGCGATTCTGCTGCTGAAGGAGGGCTTGGCAATGGGGTGTGTAAATGGAAACATTGCTACCCTGCAATTAACGGTTTACAGCTCTTGCGTGGATACATTCCACCTAATCAATCCTCTTGTATTAGCAAATTAGACGCTGTTAAAATTACTAGCTTTGCGATGTAAAGTGTGTGCTGCAGCAGCACTGTGTCTGGTCTCGGGGCAGGTCCCACAGAGCCTTCCTCTCCTCCTGCTCCAGCTTCCAGCAGCGGCCGGTTGGCCCTAACCCCCGCACACCCGGCGGGCTGGGCAGGGAGAGGCTGGCAGCCGCTCTGCCCCTTTGCTGCCTCGCTCCCCGGAGCGCTTGCAGCTCGATCCACGGCACGTCCGTGATCCTTTCTGCCTGATTTCTGTGGCTGCTGGGCCGGTAGCTCGGGGCTCTCGGTGCCTCCATGAGTCCAGCATCCCATGGGAGCCATCTCACGCTCCAGCACCAGTGCAGGCACTGATTTTGCTGTCCAGGATTTCAGAGGTGAAAATGTTCTTGCAGAGTGGGCTGGGAAAGTTTGTTGGTTTTCTCTGGTGCTGGGGTGAGGCTCTGTGGGTGCTTGGTGCTCCTGGAGAGCCTGCTGGCTTCTCTGAGTGGGAGAAGGTACCAGTCATAGAATCGTTTAGGCTAGAAAAGACCTTTAAGATCGGGTCCAGCTGTTTTGCCCCAGCAAATCCAGCAGCTCTCCAGCCGGAGGGAATGCCACGTCCCTGCCCTGCATCGCCCTGCTGGTTTGCAGGGGGTGACCAGAGACACACAGAGGGTTTGGGTCCTGCCACTCCCTGCATGGAGCCCAGCAGTGGTCAGCAGCTCAGCTGCATCGACGTGTCCTGCGTTTTAGGGGCTCTTCCACCAAAGAAATGGGGAAAAGTAGAAGCCCCAACCCATAGAGCCAAGTTCCTGCTCTGGGAATTGAGCAAAGAGGAGCTGCAAAGGCAAAGAGTTTGCTGCCGTGCCTCACCGTGTGCCTGTCGGCTTTGCTGAGCCCACGGCAAGTGGCTGCAGGCAAAGGATGGGGAGCCCCGACTCACAGCGATGGTGCAGGGTGGCATCATTGTGTCCCAGGGTGGGCACAGCCACCCGGGGTGCCTGTGGAGTGACGCTGGGTGGGTTGTGTCACGTGGAGCTCGCCCAGGGTCCGCGCTGTTTCGCATCGGTGTCCTCTTACCCGTGCTCAAGAGCCATTTTCCCGAAGCATTAAGTTTTGAGTGAAGATTTCTTTAATTAGGTTGATTAATAGGTACTGGCAAGGAGAGATTTTGCTTATTCTGTGTGTTTTTTGTATATACAAGCTAAAGTAAAAACATCTGGTGCTTTTTTTGCTGGATCCGATAGAAGAAGTAAGTTGAAAAAGAGCTTCTTACAGAAAACTGCAGGTCAGCGGATTTGGATCGTGGGGTTTTTTCTTTTTAATTTATTGAGTGTTTTGTGGACCAGAAAGAGTGCCTTCAACTAGGGCAATAGCTCGCAGATTACTCTCCATTTTAAAACACCTATCCGTGCTAACTGCTTCATCATTTCTCTGCTTTGGAAGACGACCAGGAGGGAATGGCTACAAAACTACTAACCCTACACATCTCTCCCTTGAGTGATTTCAAAGGTTTTTGCAGGCCTGTAGTGAATTAAGCCTTGCAGCATCCCAGTGAAACCAGTAAGGTGTGGGGATGGGGTTACAGGGCAGTGAACCGACTCGCCTGCTGCTCCCACCGGCACCGAGTGTGGATCCGGGTCTCTGACCACGGCACCATCTCTCTGTGTTTCCTCTTAGTGGGAAAGTCCTTGGGGACTTGTGTGGTTGCTTCAGTCACAGGAAGGCTCTGGTGATGGAAAGCACGCTCCTCATCCGGCAGGGGTGAACACACGTGTTCAACAGCACGCTCAAAACTGGGGCAGGATCCGCAGGGGGAAGCCTGGCAAGAGAATAGGCTTTGAGCATCATCGTAGCAGCGAATATTCCCCCATCGGCTCACAGGAAGTTCGGATGAGCTCAAATCACTTAAAGGTATTGGAGGTGGGTTTGGCTGTTGCCAATTTTTGTTCCTCTGAGCCCGTTTCCCCCCATTTGGGTCCCTGCTCTCGATGCCAGCCTATCCCAGGAGCAGAGGGCTGGCTTCCCAGCTGCCGGCAACCTCCGTCCTGCAGGCACAAAGTGCTAAAACCCATTTGTTTTCCTCCCCTCTCTGGAAGTTCTCTGCAATTGCAGGAAAACATAACAAAAAATCAGATGACAGAACTGTGGGGTTTGTTTTCCGGCAGCTCCTGGACATGCCACGGAGTTTTTCTCCTGGCCATGGGGCTTGATCTGGCTTCATCCCGGGCAGGAGCAGGGAGCACTGGTCCTGTCCCCGGCTCTGTGCTGGGCAGGCTGTGGGAGCAGCCCGAGGGCAGCGGGAGGTGGAGGTGGGCTCGGAACCTGCCTGGGTGCTCGGGGAAGGAGCAGCTGCGGCGGCAAGATGGGAGCAGCTGTGGGTATGAAATTAGTCATTCTATGAAGAAATGGATTTGATAAATAATAAAACAGTGGTATTAACAACAGATGCTTTCCAGGTCAGGTGACTTTGATAAAAGCACCCGACAGCCGTGGGTAATGGTATGAAAAATATGTATCTATATTTATAGATCTATCTATATGAAAAGGCCTATAAATAAGCGCGTGTTTGTGTACAGGTGGGGGGGGAGGTACCTGGCATTTTATTTCTGCTTTAAAATGACAGTGAAAGTGTCGCTGCTCCCCTTCTTCGCAGGCTTTGAGGCTTGCCGGGAGAACCTGAAATCTGATCAACGTCTCCCGAACCTGGTGCAATCCCTCCCTGGTGCTGGCTCCGTTTGTTTTTATATTCATACCATTTCATTTTGATAACTGTTTTGATTTGTAAAATACTATGCCTTATACAATGTTTCCTTTATGATGATTTAGTGTGCTCTTCTTATCTTTCACCTTAAATCTTTGATAAGAGCATTTTAGAAATGAAATTGCTACCTGACACCATTATACACTCCTGGCTGGCTGCCAGGCAAGCCGGGAGCTGCCGAGGGGGAGAGAGGCTGCAAAAAGCCTTCCCCAGCCCCAGTGAAGAGCGCAGGAACCGGGCTGGGCTGCGGGCCAGGCGGAGGAGGCTGAGGAAGGGGAGGAAGCATGGCGGGACCAGCCTCTGCTTCCTGCAGCTCGGCTCCTCTCCTCCCCCAGCCCAGGGACCTCGGGGACCCCACCGTGTTCGTCCTGACCTGCTGGGTGCCCTGGGTTTGCAGAGCTGAATAGCTCCGCGGGGTCGCTACCAGCCGACAGTCGCTGAACGATCCCCTCTCTTTCCTCCCCCCTAAATCGCTCGTTAGTCTAACTGTCCGTCCTTGGCGCTGGTCGAGGTGTGGGCGGGAGGAGAGCTCGGTGGTGGGATTCATTTGGTTTCCCCCAGAGCCCTAAAAGTGATCCCTGGGATCATGGGGTTTTTTAGGGCGACCCAACGTTGCCCGTGAGTTTCCAGCAGGCCCAAGTAACCGCCCCGGTTTTGGATGGCTCCTGGTGCCTGCCGGAGACCATTCATCGGGGGGAGGCATCGGCCCTGGGAATACCAGTAAATAGAACTGTCTGACATGGCAGGTCATTTTTATTTTAATACAGTAGATTTAATGAACTCTTGTCTTTATAATTCATGGTACTTTGCGAGCGCATCCATTTCCCCTCCGTAAGGACGTTAGTTACAGATCCATCCTTCGTTAGAGGCGTTACCGTGGCCGGTGAAGTTCACTCCCAGTCGCAGCGATGTGTTCCCAGAGTCCAAAGGGTTAGCGAAGAAACTGTTGGCTTTGCGTTCAATACTGTCAGTAATAAACGTAGCCAAAAACTTCCCTGAGCAGTCCGTGCATTATTTATTGTTGTTATTATTGTTGAATCTCGTGGAAGGTCGTCTGCAGAGCCCCGTGGCGCGCGTTTCCCCCAGCTTTCCGGGGCCGCGTTTCTCGGCCGTTGCTGCCCTGGCGCTTGGCCGGCAGTTTGCGCCCGTTCGAGCGCGTTCAGATCGGAGCCGATCGCAGAGCCCAGGTCTGCTGCCGAGTGATTTGATAGCATTTGTGTCCAGCCTAACCCAATCTATCTCACCTCGCAGACGGGGGGGGGGTTGGGAATAATCCTGCGTCAAAATTACTGCTTTTGGAACTGTCTTGTATCTTTTGAGTAGGAACTGGAGACAACTAGACAAGCTTCAGTGGAAGCGAATAAAGAAACATTACTTTCTGAACACAATCTTCTGTTACCAGTCACTTTTCAACAGACATTCAATCAAAATGCTAATAGCAAAGGCAACAAGGGAGCGAGGTTATTGTAATACTAATTGATAGGCGGCAGGGATGGGTTTTGATAAGTGCTGTTGAAGATATATTTTTGAAATATGATTCTCTTTAATTACAATGATGCTAATAAAAAAATGAACAAATGATTTAATGATAGTTTTCTCGGTAATGGCTTGAAGATTTGTGTTCGAGTTGTTTTGCAGGTTTGTTTTGTTCCGCTTTCTTTTTTTTTTTTTTAAAGCAGAAATTCTGAAAACGGCGTTAAAAATAAAGCCATAGGGGAAGGTAGTGACTTTATCTAGACTTGCGTGGCTACTTTGCATCAAAATTAATACTGTCAAATCAGAAGCTCTTGAATAAGAAATCCAGCCATTTATTTATACAATAGACTTTGCTGAAAGCCTGGAGTTGAAGCCACGTTGCACGGAGGAATGCATTTAATATCTAGCGCTTATAATAATTAGGATCAATTATGCCAGCAAGGATTTTAAAGTACATTTTGAGGGAGGGGAAGAATGGGCTGAGAGGTATTTACTGTGGTTTTAAAGTGCATCTGGGGTATCAGGTTTGGTCATATTAACAGGGATTATTGACGTTCAGTGCTGGGAGGCTCCAGCAGGAGCTGGTTGTCCCTGTCCCCCGATGGGTGGGAGAGCTGAGCTGATGCTGCTGAGGTGCCCGTAGGGTCCCCAGCCAGCGCCGTCCCCATCGGAGCCTCCCCTTCACCCTCCTCCATCGGAGCTGCGCGTCGGCATCCCTGGGAAATGGGAACACACAGAGACAGGGCAGATCTGTCACTACCAGGCAGCCTCTGCTTCAGCTAATTTTTGATGAATTAATTGATAAGAAAACAACGCAGGTTTTATTGAGGGGGGTGGGCGTGTTTTGCTTTGGTTGATGTGGGTGGGGGCTCTTTCTGGGGCAGGGAAGGATGATCGCTCCTGCCTTTCAATTTGTCAGGCTCTCTCTCAAAGATCTGCCAGAGAAGAAAGGGTAATTAATAGGCTTGAAGTCATTTCCGATGTGTCAGTATTTCTGCCTTGCTTCCAAGTGATAATGTTCGCTGGCTCGAAGCCTCCGGGGAGCCTTCCATCTTATTAACTTGTCTGGGAGAAACAGTGAGTGGGGACAGCTTGGGCCAGTGGGTGACATGAAATAAGGATTTGTGGTGTAGTGAGCTGTAAACATGGGGGACGATTGAGTAAAAAGCGGGGGAAAAAAAAAAAATAAAGGAAGAGAAATATATTAAAAAGGCCACTGGTCACAAGTACTTCTAATGGAGCAGGGTGGGGATGCACGTTATTTAGAGCAGCCTGTACCCGACCTGTGTTGCTGGACCCGCTGTTGGGCTGTGTCACCCACGGCCACCTTTGGCACGTGCCAAGAACAGGTCCTGGTTCTGGCCGAGTCCCTCCGACCGCGGGGAGAGAACCCGGCAGGCGGGGCCGCTGGTTCCGCCATCGAGAGACCCGTGGGGCAGAGGGGCCGCAGCGGAGCCAGGGGTGAACGTGGAGGTCGGGGCTGTCCCTGGTGCTCTGCCCCCTCCGTGCCACCTCGGCTGGCAGGGGGAGCAGCGCTGGCAGCTCCCGCCCCTGCAGCGGGCAGCCCGGGGTTTGCAGAAGCCACGTGTGATTTTTTTGGATGCTCAACTTCAGGCGCCGAGAAGGGGCCTGTTTTTCAGCAGGCCAAGGGCTGGGTCCTTCTCCTCATCACTTCGGTCTGTTTGCCAAGTCAGTTGGCAGTTCTCGTAGCTCTTCTTAATTGTGTTTGAAAACGTTAAGTGTTAGACTTAGGACACTTGGGTGTGAAGATGCCTTCGTTCCCAGAAGAACCGCGAGGATTTAACAATCCTGGGTCGTGGGCAGAGCCGGAGAGGCTGGACACGTGCCCAGCCTTGCACAGTGCCGCGATGGAGACGCGCAGCAGCGACAGGAGTCGCCCAGGGCAGGGCATGACCCCCGCGAGGCTTCTCTGCCTCTGGCCTGGGCTTGTCCTTGCGTCAGCAGAGCTCCAGAGCCGGGGCAGGGAGCTGAGCAGGGCAGCACCCCGGTGGGGTGAACTCGGGACTCCAGATGCTGTCGAGGCCAGAAATAAAATGGGTTTAGGTGGGTTCTGGTTCTTCGATGTGCTTAGTTGTCCCCTTGCCTCTGACTTCAGTAAGAGCTGCCTGGAGAGAGGGATGAGCGAGTCGTACCCGTAAGTTCACGGGGTTAAAAGGAGGAGGAGATGTCTGGGAGCGATGTTCTGCGCAGCCCAGCTGAGCCGTGCTGAGCGTCGCTGCTGTCGGAGCTCTGACCTTCGTGACAGATGCGGGCTTACGTAAGGGTGATGCTATATCTACATGTTTAACCTTCTTGTTTTGTTTTGAAGTTCTCCTTCGGAGCGAGGAGTGCCCGCGCGGTTTCATTAGCTGCTACAGAGCAGCACAATGGAGGCAGCGCTGGCTCCACCCCGGACAAGCAATTCCTTGGAGGTTGTTCCCTTTTTTATTTATTAAAGTAGCAAAGCTCGGCGTTTTGGGTCACTGGGAAGGAACAGGATGTCTTTCACATATTGACAGGGGTTTTTTTTCTTCTCTTTTCTGATCTCACTCCTGTTTGTCAAGCTCGCTTCTCATTTTCCAGAGAAATGACTATGCCTAAACATCTCTGACAACCTCTTTGCAAAGTGTGAGGAGGCTACAAAAAAAAAAAAAAAAAGAAAGAAAGAAAAGAGCCCCCTTAAAGCACTTCAGTGATTAAGCCACTTAACCAGCAAGTTTTTCTCTTCTACTGCGGCGCGTATTTCTGCACAATGGAGTTCCCCTTGCAAGCACTTGTTAGGGAGGCACCGGTATAATCTAATTAAAATTTGGTTTAATATTCTGCGAAAATTAAAACTGAATCCGTCGTGCTGGAAAGAATGACCGTGCATGTATTAGTCCTCCACGTTCTGTTGTTGTTGGTAGCTTATTCAAATATTAACACTGCCTGCATGCTCAAAACGATCGTTTGCGTCCATTAACAGAGCTTAATCCTCAAATTAAATGATGAGTGATATACGGGAATAGGTGAAAGCTGGTTGCCGGGGGGATTTTGGGGGGTTTTTTTGTATTTTTTTAATGCTAATGTTACTTCCTGGAGGTAAATAAGGGGAGGGGATGCTGTGCGCTATTATCACTGTGAAATTAAAATAAAGTCTCATTATTTGAGGATGGAATTTAGTGGCTGAAGGTTTACTCTTCAGCTGAAGCTTCATTCTGAATTCTTCCAGCTAATTGCCTGCTGATTAGTCGAGAGACAGGCATTGCTAATGTTGGCCTTGAGCGTCGCATCGTCTCCCGCAGTCTCAGGCTCGTAGCATCGAGCGGGAGAGGTCGCTGGGGCGGTGCTGCCGGGAACGAGGGGACGGGGTTTTCCCCGACCCCCTGTTTGGCCCGATTCCCCCAGCACCCCTGCTCAGCACCGGCAGGAGCTGTTCCGCCCGCTGCGAGGGGCTGCGGCAGCGTTTCCCCATTGTTTGGCTTGTCTACATTACAGCTCCACTTTGGGAAGAACAGAAGCTGATAATGGGAAAAGACTTACATTTGT